>JAVYIG010001854.1:0-287500 GCA_035222895.1 Strongylocentrotus droebachiensis
CTAGAACTCTTTAACATAATACTGCGTCTACTAGTCTATAGTCTACATACATGTACATGTATAATATACTTTAAGCTAGTATCACTTAGGTAAATTATTGGTTGTGGACAAAAGTGACAACACATCTGTAGACTATAAATTATGTACATTTGAACTCTTATACTTAGTAGTAGACTAATTGCATTGCATACATTTTCGAGTTGAATTATGTCGACGTTGAATTAGGCATAAAAGCCTCACTGTTAATTGAAATCTATCAGTGGCGGATCCAGGGGGGGGGGGGGGGGCACAGGGGGCACGTGAAACCCCCCGGCCAAAAAAAAAAATGTTAAAATCAGCCCTAAATTCGCCCAAAATGTACTGAAAAACAGGGACGTGCACCCATATTTCTTACATACACGCGTAAGAAACTAGATTTTTCAGATTTGGGTAGCGGGACCGCCGATTACATCGCTAAAATGTGATATTTTAGGATATATTTTCCATTGCAAATGTGGTTCTTCAGTGACTCTGGCATGGTATGGTATGTGTGGGATTAGACCGAAAGCAGAGATGCCAACTTTTGGAAATCAGAAATAGGGAGGATTTGTAATCGACACCAATTAATGTGCGCGTAGCGCACATCTCGAGCGCGTAGCGCCCCGACACATGCGGCCGGGGTCCAGGGCCCGCCTTAGGGCCCTGGAAGCTCTGGGGTTCTAGATGCTCTCTGGTGCAATCTGAGCCTTATTTTGGAGCATTTTACATGTGTATTTAGTTAAATAATTCCCCCTTTTTTTTTAAATAACATAAAAATTGTACAAAATGCATGATGAATTACTTTCAGACTTCCGATTACACAGGTACTTGATACTGTATTCGGTCTTATACTTCCGAGACCATTTCCTGGTCTTATTTTGCTGATTTTCCGCCATTTGGATTCTGTGGCAATATCCACGCATTGGTTACGGCGATCCATATGCTGAAACAATCTTTCGCTACTCTTAATTTGTCTTTTAACATAGTGGAATTATTACATGCTTAAGTTAGCAGATGATATTTCTCTTTCAATTCACAGATATATATACTGATAAGCGCCCTCCAAAAAAAATCATAATAAAAAAAAAAAAAAAAAAAAAAAAAAAAAAAAATCATTTTTTTTTTTTTTTTTTTTTTTAATAAATCGGGAGGATAAGGATGGTGATCGTAAGGTCGGGAGTTGGGGTGAATTATCGGGAGCCTCCCGATAAAATCGGGAGGGTTGGCATCTCTGCGAAAGCTTCAGTCTCTGATATCGACGGTGGTTCCGCTGAGATTGCATCTGGCTCCACTGACCGCCTCTATACATAGACTGAAGTACAGCCTATGCCGTACTAGTGGAACAAATGGTTCGGTTCGGCAGGACCGCGATGAATGAGATATGCAACAAGATTTTCACTCTTTACATCCTCATAAATGCACTTTTGCTGCAATATAACAATAGCCTTATAAAAATATAAAAATTAACAAACAAATATGGCTTTGACTTACGATAGCTTGCTCATTTAGATCCTAAATTAATGATTAATCTGAGAAAGTTTCGTAGTCGACATGATTCGTTGTCATCCATCTTGGTTTTAATTATTAAATGAATATTCATTTTTTCTTTTCGAACGTCCAATAGCTACGTACGAGTCAACCCAGTGATATATGAATATTCATAAACCCAATACGAAACGAGTGCTCTGATTGGCCATTCGCTATGTTTTGGTAGGTTGACCCGGAAATATATTGGCCGGGTGATGACATAGATTACTACTAGTTTGAATGGATGAACGGTTTATTTCACGGTTCGGAGAAAAAAATTGGATAAATCATATAGATCTAGATCTAAGTAGACCTAGATCTAAGTCAATAAATTTCGCATTTGTATAGGGGGACGCAACTTTTCGGGACATCCGGGTACTCTTGTGACCTCGGGTCAGAGCGAGGTGAAATGTTGTAGCTTCACGTCACCTCGTTGGACGCATTGCGCGCGAAATAGAGGTCATGGTATATTGACGCGACCATGCGGCGGCGCGGTATTTAAGCATGTACCGTATCGCTCTTAGCTAGCTCTGCGTTGATACGTACTCAGTATACACACGGGTACGCGCAGCGTCGTCAGCAGCGTCACCAGGTTTTGGTTCTTCATTATTAATAATTGATCATCATGCCTAAAAGCTGTGAAGCTGTGTACCGCACCAATCATAACTTTAAACGTGTAGAAAAATTGTCTTTCTTCAAGTTACCTTCAAGAAAGAAATCTCCGGAAAGACGAGACAAATGGTTGAATGCATGTCAGAAACTGACCAAAACCGGTGGGCGATGGAGCCCAGGGAAACATGCTGTACTGTGCAGCAAACACTTTGTAACTGGTAAGGAAGAAAATTGTTTTTGAATAGACCTAAGTTAGAGTCTAGTGTCTGTATTTGCAAGCTTTACCAAACGTAGTTCCTCTATATATTTTCTACAAATATTACAGCTATAGACTCTAGATCTCTACTAGCAATCTAGGTTACTTGGCACAAATAATGTTATGAGAAAAACCTGATGGAGTGATGATGTCAATTTTTAATGTGGATTCCAGGGGAAAAACTGAATTTTATTTAAGGGGCAACAACTGAACAAGCCCCCCCCCCCCCCCCCCATTAGTACGCAAGTAAGAGAGGTGAAAGTGAATACCCCCCATAGAGCTATAGACTAACCATTGCTCTATGATGATAGTGCTGTAACTTAGACGCCATGTTCGTGTTGACTCTAGCCAGTAGCGTACGCAGGATTTTTTCAGGGGGGGGGGGGGGGGTAACATTTTTAAATCTGGCTGAAAATTTCGCAACGACTCAGCCAGCCGCTGAATAGGGCGTACGCAGGGGGGAGGGGGGGGGGGGGGGTAAGGACACTTTTTTTTTCTTTTTTTTTTTGGTCCCAGAAAAAACGACTCAGCCAGCCGGGGTGTTTTGCTCCTAATTACACACATTAAAAAAACTGAAGGGAGGGGTTCAACCCCCAACCCCCCCCCCCCCCCCCTGCGTACGCGCGTGGCTCTATGCTCCATTTAGGGTCAATGAGTTGCCCGAATCAGCTTACCACTGTACACAATTAAAATGTTAATTTTGTTGTTGATTGGGTTTGAGCTGAACTTGTTTTGATCAGCGCCTATAGAACGCACATGTATTCTTGTTTATGGCTTGCCATCGCAACGTAGCGAAGGTCAGGATTTGGGATTAAATGGCGCCAGTTAAGTCGCGCCCACCACTGGATAGGCATAAATCACAAAGGAGGATAATGGGAAAAAAGTATATATAAAATGAGTATGGTAATCATGACATGAAAATTAGGTACAAAATGACAAGTTATTACCTTGCGAAAACGTTTAAAAAAATTCTGCCGAAAATCCGAACCAGGCCTTAGTGCTCGGTTCGGTTCGACTCGGTTCGGAAGTGTCATGTTCGGCGAACTTCCATTCGGTTCGGCTACAGCACTACTCTATGAATATGATACCCCAGAGCTGCCAACCTTGAGCGACCAAAAAAAGGAATCATGATGGCAAAAAAAATGAATTTCAAGCAAAAAAAAGGAATTCATAAAAACGAAACTTACAACCACGCGCGACACACTTCCAATGCAGAAATGTTCATTCCTCATGCTGTTTTTTCCAAACAAGCAGGTTTTTTTGTTTTGGTTATTTTGGTATTATCGGCATTTTATTCTTTGTGAGAATATTTTTGTATTCAAGTATGTTTTAAAATTAGTTTTCTGTTGAATTTGTGATCAAATCACCATTTAAGGGCAGTTGTTAGACGTGTGGTATGTAAAAAAAAAAAAAAAAAAAAAATTATTAAACAAAACAAATTATAAAAAAAATTATTAAAAAATTTATAAAAAATTATAAAAAACGTATTTAATGAAGAAAAAATGTAATACCGTAATTGGGAGGAAAAAACGGAGTAATTCCGGCAAAAACGGAATGGTTGGCAGCTCTGGATACCCCCTCACAGGTTTTTGAAGTTTTATTGTATTAAAAAATTACATTCTTTAGCAGAACTATAATATAAATCACCGCCCTGGTGTAAACTGTAGTCTAGCTAATTTGTGTTTACTTTCCTCTTCTTTGTATGCTCAGGTGCCCCAGTTTTGCTGCAGAATCATCCAGACTACATCCCCTCTATCTTCCCACACAAACCAAATAGCACTGCAAAGGGGCATCAAAACTTGAAGCGCTTTCAACGGAAAGAGAAAATCAGCAAACGTCGGCTATCATTCTCGCATCTTCAGGACGTAGACAAAGTACCAGATCCAGTGCCACTTGAAGATGATTTCATGCAACCTCCTGAAGCTGAACAGGCAGACGAAGCATGTCAACAAAGCAGTGTGTCTACAGAAGAAGCTTACCAGCGTAAAATCAAAAAGCTTGAGGAAGAGTTACTAGCTGTCAAGCAGGAAAGGAACGAATGTCGTGAGGAATTCAACAAACTGCAGGAAGATTGTCAAAAATATCAAGAAGAGTCAGATAAGCTGAAAGAGCAGCTTGAAGGAAAGTGTTTGTCGTCCAAGATAATTCAGGGGGATGACAAGAAGTGTCGTTTCTTCACTGGCCTGCCGCTGTCTGTCTACGTAAAAACATTTGAGCAATTAAGAAAGTTTGTACCCCATGCTACGACCAAAGATTCTCTGTCATATGAAGACCAGTTCTTTTTCACTCTTGTTCGCTTGCGGCTGGACTTGTCTTTTGAATTCCTCGCTTACCAGACCGGAGTGGCAGAGTCAACAATCAGGGGGTACTTCTAGCTTTGGATTGACATGATATTCTACAAGTTGGACTTCATGTTAAAGTGGCCGTCTCGGGAATCAATTTCAGCTACCCTTCCATCAGCCTTTAGAAAGAAGTTCCCGCGTTTGACAAGCATCATAGACTGCTTTGAGATATTCATGGAGCAACCAAAAAACCTGCATGCTAGAGCTCAAGTGTACTCAAATTACAAAAAACATACAACTGTTAAGGTATTCATAGCATGCACTCCTCTTGGAGCTGTTTGTTACCTATCTCCAGCATGGGGCGGGCGTGTATCTGATGTAGAACTTGTAAGACAGAGTGGATTCATAGACCCTCATCTCCATGAACCTGGCGATCAAATCCTAGCCGATCGAGGATTCCTTCTTCATGATGACTTCGCTACGGTTTGCTCAGCAGAGCTTATTACTCCAGCATTTACAAGGGGGAAAAGTCAGTTGTCAGCATGGGATGTGGAGAAGTCGCGAGGAATGTCGTCAATTAGAATCCATGTTGAGCGTGTCATTGGACTTATAAAGAATCGCTACACCATTCTTCAGAACACTCTTTCAGTTTCCATGGTGAAGTCACGGAAAGGCGAGGCAGATGGTGATAACTTATCCAGCATAGATAGACTGCTTCGGGTGTGTGGCATTTTGGTCAATCTCGGTGGGAGCATTGTGTTCAAGGATTGATTAACTGTTTTGAACAAACTGCAGAAATTACGAACAGAATAGTGTTGTTGTTGTTAGCGTTTAGATGGCGCTCTTCAATCTTGTCAGATTATCTGCGCCACGGCGTTCCTTCTTTGATGTTCATCTTTTCGAACTTAAGATCTCATGGCTCACTTTTACTGATTTTTTTTTTTTTTTGTGGGGGGGGGGGGGGGGGAGGTCTGTCTTTCCAGTTCAGAGTTAGCTTACCGTACCTGTCTCAGCGAAGTGCTACTGTGCAAGATTAAATATATGAATTGTTAGCATATTTTCAAAAGTATTTGTTCAAATTCCATGAAACTTGTACCCAAGGGTTATCAAGTATCACAAATCATATGACACTCACAGACACAAATTCCAGTTCACAAGGTAAAAGGTCATTTTAGGTCAGTAGACTTGGATTATGTTTTCACAACTTAATATGAGAATTAATAAATCAATTTTTGTTATTCATATTTCATTCAAGTTATCGATCTTGGTACAAATAATAGTTATTAATTCTTCTGATGATTTTTAGTCAATAATCACTTCAAAATGTTGATTATATCTAATTCTTCATTTTTTGGGGCCTGCTAATCGGCCATCCTGCCTATAAATAATGTTCCAACCTCAATTTTTCATTGTATTGAATTGCGTAATGCAGGCGAGACCGCTGAGAGCGTTTCCCTTGTTTCTCTTTCATATTTCTTGCATTGTAGTAAAATGTTCTATAGTTTCTGAAACCGAACAATGGATACATAGTCCATCTTCATGTTGATTAATAATGTGCTGATAATAATTTAATTTGCATTTCCCTAGTCTCAACTGATGTATAATCATGTCCACACAATATTATTTGAATGGTTAATTGCATATTTTGTAATACTGTAAAAGTAGAAAAATTTGCGGTACATTAATTTTCGCAGGTTTCCCGCTACGATCGGAACTCGGAAGGCGCAAATTTTAGAACCAGCAAAAATATAAGAATGATTTTTCACTTTTCATGCATGTTATGAAAGGGCTGAATTGCGTGCAACACAAATATATTTTGGGGTAGCTCAGCGTGAAACTTTATTCACGCGAAAATATCAGCATTTACAGTAGATGGAAACTTATTAGTTTTACTAAATTACCACGATATGGCAATCATGACTAAATGGAGGAAGTACTGTATTTGATTTTATTTCTTAATAAATTCTAACGCTCTTTTTAAATAACATAATCTGGTTACACTAGTTCCATTTTTTTTTTTTTCTCTTTTGTGATATAACTGTGGGAAAGAATGCAAAGTAAATGGTAGAGAAGAATGGAGTTGCACTTGGAAGTTGGATATGAAGAAGCAACAGTTCATAAGAAATGAAAAAGTGAGAAATGAAGAGAAAGAACCTTTTTTTTAAATATTTATTTAAAAAAAATGAAACTTGAAAAATGAGCAAGAAA
This sequence comes from Strongylocentrotus droebachiensis, assembly GCA_035222895.1. Taxonomy (NCBI): domain Eukaryota; kingdom Metazoa; phylum Echinodermata; class Echinoidea; order Camarodonta; family Strongylocentrotidae; genus Strongylocentrotus; species Strongylocentrotus droebachiensis. Next base: position 6,904 of record JAVYIG010001854.1, read on the forward strand.
TATTTGTTGGTTGATAGTCGAATGAGGGAGAAACCCATTGGAATTGGAAGGAATGGAGTGTAGAGAAGAGAGGAATCAAGTTTGATATGAAGAAGTGAAGAACAATAAGTGAATGGGTGATAAGAAATGAAAGAAAACAAAAGATAAGGAAGAAACCTTTAAGGGGGTATCACACTGAGTGGCGAACAGCGTATATTGGGTTTTGTCTGGGTTCTTAAAAGGTTACCATATGCCAAAAAGTTCGCAATCATGTTCGCAAACAGCTTTAATTGTCATAAATACTTTTTCTGCAATGATATCTTAAACATTTTCAAAATGTCTCCGCTTGTTTTGGACAACATTTGTCAAAAAGTTGATGAATTGAACAATTGCAATATTTGCAAGCATTTGCCACTCACTATCATACCCCCTTTTAGCAAAAATTACAGACAAGATAAAGGGATGGGAAGAGGGAAGAAGGAAAAAGGAAATCTACACTAGGGGCACCTGCCACCTTCCCTTATCTAAATGTCACAATATCACATCTCTTCTTGCTCTTATCCATCTCTTTTATATTCCATATCAATACATGTACTCATTGTTCTTTCATAACCTTTCAGTCAAGGCTCATGTACCATATTTAAATTTGATCTTGGAGAAAGTGAAAAAAAGTACAGAGAAGAGGTAGAAAAGAAACAAGTTGCAGAGTTCAGGTGTGACAAGAGTTTAAGATTTTTTTTTCAAGATGGGAAGGTAGAAAATAGAAAAGTAGTAGTGAAAAGGAAAACAGAGAGGAAAGTTTTAACTTTGGAGACTTGCTGACAACTCGGTATATACATGACTGTACCTTGCTACTATCTCTTTATTTCTCATTACACCCTGTGCCTCCTTGCCTACTCTCAATTATTCTTGATCTTTTCAATCAACACTCAAACTGTCACATATTGAATTTGCTTTGACACCTTTTTTTCACTCATTTCTAATCAAGTGGTTATTCTTTTGGAACACTTTTTTCACTTTCTTCACATGCCATTTTATTTCCTTCCGACTTATTACAAGGTCACCTTTCATTGCAAAGTTAAGACATACAAATCCAGTTTCCATGTCTCTTCAGTATCTTTTATTTTTACATCGATCATGGAAGTACTGTACATGTACAATTGTACATGTATTTTCATAGGTATTCAGTAAATTACAGGAACAATGATTGTTAAAGGCATCGTTGAACAATGTTAAATCTAAGATGCGTGACCCTACGTGTTATCAGGGTCTGTGATATGGTGTAATATTGAAGCCCTAAAAAAATTGCGCTTCAAAATGATCATGAAGTGCCTCAAAAAAAAAAAAAAATCTTTGAGTGACTGTTTATACCATACTCGTAAAAACTGTTAGGAAAACAATTTTTTGTTAATTTCAATTTCCAATCATAAATATCTTGATATTCAGACAGGCAATCGGCTTGCAAAAGTCATGGGATTCCTGACTGACCTAAAGGTTTATAATTATCAGAATATTTCAGAATCTGAGACAAAGTTACCCAATCCCTTTACATCAAAATAAAACAATGCGATATAAAGCGTCTCTTCGAAGACCAAGTAAAGGTTATAAAGTGAACTTGATTAACATCAATCACAATCATAAAATCTTTACCTTTGCATTTAAAAAAAGATATGTACTACATGTACGTACCCATGTACACTGTCAAATAGTGTTTTATCTTGCTTACGGTAATTTAAAAAAAAGTTAAACGTACAGACTTCATGCATAAACTGAAAAGCCAAGGGATTTGTTTCCACGATCCATTGCCAATGAAGTGTTCAAATATAATTTTTGAAAAGAGAAAACATTTCACAAAAATATTGTTACAAATTTGTTAGCAACTAGGTATGCATGGCAACAAAATACGAACATCAAGGACACCTTTAAGCATTTTTACAGCCCTTGCAGTACCATTTTCCTTTAGGTACTGTCTTTCGTTTCGGAACAATACATCGTAGATGAACCCATTCATATTTGCACTTTGCACCATCACAGCCGACCATTACATTGTCCGGACTGTCGTCATTGTGGTCGTATGGCTCCTGGCAGTAGCAGAACAGAGTATCTCCATCCATCTTTTTCACATCTTCTTTGCTCTTCCTTATTTCTACTACCCGGGTTACAAGTTCACATATAATGTTCGCTCTCCAAAACTTCTCAAGCTTTGAGACAACAGCATGTACATAAAAATCATTATATTGCACTTGGTTAATCATGAGTTCGTTCCCTACTTTGATAATAAATGTACAGTAATCAACATTGTAAACACGCATCTGCATCTGAACTTGATCGTAATAGCGATGTCCATACTTAAGGTTGGAGTTCGCATCTAGGCAGCAGTACTCGCTCTTGAGGTATTCCTCTCTTGACATGCTTCTTGCAGAGTAGGGGCACTTAATTTCTATCACTCCTTTTCCGTGGCAGCTGCACTCCACAAGTCCATCGGCGCTTGCCCCAAGCCAGTGACGCTCTGCGTCCAGTCGTAGTCCAGTGTGAGTGATCTTTATGTCATTGTGGCTGCATGTTCGAGAATATTCCTCAAGTACATGAGATTCGTTATCCCTACCATACTTCAGGGAAGCAGTGTTGATTGGGGCTATGTTGGGGTTTGTTATACTGAGGAGAACTGACTTTGCTGGGTTATCTTGATTTGTGTGGAGGACATCGTACACGCGTGATGCAGTGATTCTGCCAGCTCTCTGGTCATGCCAGACCACGCTGTCCGCTTGTTTTTCTGTGGCCTTCTCGATCTTGACGATCTCTTCCTTTGATATGGTGATCTGATGAAGGTCTGTGAATTTCTGTGGTTGGAGTTCAGTGCTTTGCGTGTAGTAGGAACGGAGTGGAGCTGGGAGTGGAGCTGGGAGTTTACGTTGGGGTGTCATGGCTGGGTTCCTTTTAAATAGGCGGCAAGGAAGTCCCTCAAACAAACTAAGTCCCACCGGTTTCTTGTCGGTTTCCATGAGAGAAGAAATAAAAGCATCTTCTTCGTCCTTGGTGCAGTGAGACCACTTCCTTTTCTTAACACTGTCCTTTTTGATGCTGTCCTTTGCCTTCTCCTTGTAAAACTTAATGTTCCTAATCTTTGCTGGTTCAACATTTGACACGAACCTATTGTTCCACTGGCAGGCAACATCAGTACAAGCTTGTGTCGTATATCCTAGACGTACTGCTGCCTCAACTTTGAAGAGTACTGCTGCAACATGACTGCACGACTCCCCCAGTCCCGCCATACACGTACAGTGAGCTGCAACAACCTGTCCGGTATTATCGGTTGCCACCCAGGGACTGTGGGCAGCGTCATTCAAGCGCTGAGACGGTTTGACAGCTGCGCTGAAGATGATAAACCCCTTGGACGTGACCTGATGATAAACAGTCTGCACCCAGCCTGATTGAAATTGTTGGTGCGCCTCCAAGCTGCGGTAGTTTTTCATCGTGGCATGTGAGAATGGCCCTGCAAAAGAAAGGGGAAAAAAGAATTTAAAAGAAAGAAAAGAGAAATAAGCATACTGCCTATAAATTGAAGACAGAGTAACAAAGTATGATTTGTGTAATATTGATTTGAGGAATTATTATCAAACGGATAGAAAATTATTTTAATAGACTCTATGCACTTTCTCACAGGTTTCACGGCAAACCATGGAGCTATAAGTTAAGAGCTCCATCCCCCGCCCCCCACACCGGAGTCGGAGGGACCGCATGCGTGTTCCCAAAATGTCCAGTACATGCACCAAAGTCCGGCTTGTAGTACACAAAAATCCAGCCCGTATTGGCTTTACACACCGGATGTGCAAACTGAAGCACAATACAATTGCATACCGTACCGTTGGTCAGGTGCGGGCGCGCGTGTGTTAAGTTAGCGCCTGTAATCTTAGTTTATGGACGCTTAATAAAAAAAACATGAAAAACACTTGCTAAAATGGATCTAGAATCTATTTCTGATTTAGAAAAAATTAAAACATTTTGGCGGCCATCTTGAAAGATAGCCCGACTGTCAGGGAAAATGTACCGAGCGGCCATTTTGAGGAAAAAAAAGGGCCTCCTCCTTCCTTTTTTTTTCGAAAAAACATGACGCTAAACATGTTAATTTTTTTATTTGGCCTAACTGAACACACGCGCGCGCCCCCAAACCACCATCGGTACGGTATGCAATTGTATTGTGCTGCAGTGTAAATCTTTGTTTTAGGAAAAATACTCAAAAAAAGATCAGAAAATTGTCACAAAACAGGTACCAAACATCGACTTTTAAATCATAACCATTATTTGGACATTTGATGAATATTTAATTCATTTGGGTATCTTCACGCCGGAGTTTCGGGTCAATCAAAGTTTGGATAGAGATCTAGACTTCTGAACTAGCGCCATAGCAGGTCACGGTGTTTCAAACTAAGTTGATGTTTCTAGTACTTTCTGTACTTTAGTTCAACCTAAGATTTACAAAGACATCTAGATAATCTAGTTTAGATTTCGGGTGCCTACAATTTTTAGTACAAAATGTAAATTTGCCTTTGCCAGTTTGGGCTAGAAATTAGAATTAGAAAAGTGGCCCTTGCCCTTTCTTACTCGTCTCTAACTTTAGTCTTACTAGGGTGTCTGAACGATTTTTCAATTTTCAATTTGGGATCGTTTTTCACCATTTTTGTTTGATATTGGAATAAAAAATGTAATCAGAATAGTCTAATACCTTTCAAATTTCAAGACTCACCGATGTTTCTATCAAAAGATACAGCCCCTCAAAAATTGTGCAATATTCATAGCATTTTGGTCAGAATGGACAGAAAAGTGGTTCACGCAGAGTTATAATTTCTGCTCAAAAGCTGCACAGCTAATGCACAGCACGATATGCAAAGTGTGGAGCAAGGGTATTTTCAAACTGTTGTAACAAATGATCCCTTGGGACTAGAGAAAAAATAAGTGCATGGATATATTCTTTACAGCTGGCCCAACTTATCCCTCGGGGGAGCAGTTCGTGAAATCGGTAAATCTCCGAGTTACCATGGAAACGATGTTTAAATCGCTGTTTTGAGCAAGATATTTTTAGAATTCCGGGGGTGGCCCCCTATAGGGAATATGGAGAAAAACCTGCTCTTTCATATGACACCACATTTATTGAGTTTCACCTTCAGGATCATTTGTTATAAAGGTTTGAAGTTCAAATTTTTCATAAAACCATTGACCAATTTTGCTTGGTCGCGCAATGCATGTAGACCACATAGGGATGTGTGCAATCTCTATAATATGGGAAAGATTTTAGCACACAACATCGGGTGCGCGATCAGACACCCGTAGGGTGTCTGAACGATTTTTCAATTTTCAATTTGGGATCGTTTTTCACCATTTTTGTTTGATATTGGAATAAAAAATGTAATCAGAATAATACCTTTCAAATTTCAAGACTCACCGATGTTTCTATCAAAAGATACAGCCCCTCAAAAATTGTGCAATATTCATAGCATTTTGGTCAGAATGGACAGAAAAGTGGTTCACGCAGAGTTATAATTTCTGCTCAAAAGCTGCACAGCTAATGCACAGCACGATATGCAAAGTGTGGAGCAAGGGTATTTTCAAACTGTTGTAACAAATGATCCCTTGGGACTAGAGAAAAAATAAGTGCATGGATATATTCTTTACAGCTGGCCCAACTTATCCCTCGGGGGAGCAGTTCGTGAAATCGGTAAATCTCCGAGTTACCATGGAAACGATGTTTAAATCGCTGTTTTGAGCAAGATATTTTTAGAATTCCGGGGGTGGCCCCCTATAGGGAATATGGAGAAAAACCTGCTCTTTCATATGACACCACATTTATTGAGTTTCACCTTCAGGATCATTTGTTATAAAGGTTTGAAGTTCAAATTTTTCATAAAACCATTGACCAATTTTGCTTGGTCGCGCAATGCATGTAGACCACATAGGGATGTGTGCAATCTCTATAATATGGGAAAGATTTTAGCACACAACATCGGGTGCGCAAAAAGACACCTTACCTAGAGTCTAGTCTTACTCTTATTACAATAAATCGGGTTAAATCATGGATTCAGTGGGGCTTGTGACTAATACGTAGAGAATATCATCAAACAATTCATTCAAGATAAATCCCTCCAAGATCCAATATAGACTAGATCTAGATCTAGAAAAAAATCTAATATAGGGTCTAGACTACTAATACTAGTCTACTTAGACTAGATCTAGACATTCAACTTACCGTGGCTTTCAACTAAGTAGCAGTAGACATCGGCATATTCAATGCGCGGCCAAGCCTTTGGATCATCTATCCAAACATCTGCTGGATGCTTGTAAGGGCATTTTTCCAGGCCAACGGAGTCCAACTTTACTTTGTAACGGTGCCTTGCATCGTAACTGAGCTGTTCCGTGTAGTCGAATGACATTTTGAGCTAGAAAAATGAACGCAATTACACTGGTAATACTGATCTCGATATAGCTATAGCGTGTAGACCTACGTGTATTTGTATTCACCTAGCGCAGACGATGTTTTCACCGCGACAAAATGGCGGCGACCGTGGGAAACCGGAAGTGACGTAAAAGTTGCGTCCCCCTATAATACTAATAATAATAGATCTAGGTCAATTATTATTATTTAGTGTAAATAGGAGTAGGATCACTAGGCCTACAATACATAGATCTAGACCTAATTTACATCTGATTTATAAATCAGAAAATTAGATTCTAGATCTAAATAGTGAAAATTGGGGGAGAAAGCTCTATCACCATAAGTGGCAGCTGGATTGGCCAGATTACCTCCTCGGTGCGAGACCTCTGTACTACTACTAGACCTAGATCTACTGTAGTACCGTCTGTAGATATGGGGAATGTCAACAAATGTCAGTTTTATTAAAGAAATGACCCATAATATCAGACGGTTATTTCTGTCTAGTGTGGGATATGTGATATGCTATTATGCGATGTATTTTAAAGGGATTTTACCATGCATGCATCCAACGGATCGGCCGAAAAATGGAGCTGGTCGTTTTAATACCCCCTCCTTTAACTTTAAGTGTGAATGGTGATTGGTACTTTTACATCTTCTTTAACGTTAGATAGCGCGATTGAGAACTTAAAGAACGAAATCATTGTCAGGTTCTATTCAGACACTTATCCATGTCATTGTGCCTTTAGACCATAGAAGCAGATTGCTTGCTACCTTATGGGAGGATTGTGACAGAGGACGTGAGAGAAAGTGCCCCGAGTTACAAGTGCGAATAATGTGTAGGCTATGCTATCTATGTCTAACTGTGTGTACAGGAGAACGCTAGTGCCTGTCGCATGTTTGCAGTGCTGTGTGTTGTATACGGTACAGATCGTTAACGAGTTCGATACAGATATTAGGATTAAATCATGCTTACAGCTAGAGCTACTGATAGAGAATAATTCAGATATAATGATGATGATTTAACTCACCTAAATGAAGAAATCCTAATGATGCTATTTGTGGTGATGAACGGTGTGAAGATGAGCCAAGTTGCTCGTGACATGAGTTGAATAGCGCGCGCTAGGCTAGGCGCGAATGTTTACGAGATCGAGAGCCCAGGGTTTAGGTCAAAGGTTGACCCTTGAGTGCGTAGTGATTTTTAATATTTGTGAGCCCTTGGTCGATGGTCGTTGGTGTTGGTCGATGGTTGGACTCTTCCATTCAATAGCATTTGGTCGATGGTCGTTGGTTTAAATTTCTAATATATTTGTCAGACTGTTAAATGGTTGATGGTCGTTGGACTCTGGTCGGCTTAATCTAGTTTTATATTTCTAATATTTGTCAGACTGTCCGGGTTCTAATTCTGTAAAACCGTGGTAGGGTATTCTGCAATTGTTCCTCTATTTTTAATGCAGTTCATCAAGTTCCCCACTGGTGAGGATGTGGAAAGGGTGCGTGAAGCAGGACTTTTATCAAATTGCAGGATTCCCGAGATATGAGCGATAGATTGCATGCACCCCTGACGTGGGGCCTAGCTTCGGTCCTCGACCTTGTGCTCCTGTTTAGTTATATGTCTTGCGGCCCATGGGATTGCACATCAGAAAGAGTACCAGATTATAAGAACCCCAAATTCATGACAATAAAAAGGGGGTGGGGTCATGGGGTGCAATTTCTTTGATCCCCCTTTTTTTTTAGCAATTAGTGTCAACATTCTGGGGGAGCAGCGCAGCTAGGGAAGGTTTTTCAAAGATTTTTTTTTTTTTTTTTTTTTTTTTTGGGGGGGGGGGGGGGGGGCGATTTTTATGATCAATGATAGTATTTTCTTTAATTTTTATTTTTACTGGGGGGGGGGGGGTTCACAAAACTTGTCATCAATGACAGTAAGGACAGTTTTTGTTATAAGCTACTAAAATCTTTGCTTCTGATTGGTTATCAGCAGGTTTGTCACTGATTTTTGTCATTTGTCATTGAAAAAAGGCTTTGTGTGAAACGTACGGGTCCCTGCAGAGCGGCAGCCGAGAGTGGACGGCCTTAATTCTCCTGGGAGGCAGTGGCTGGCCTCTCAGGAGATGGGTACAAACTCCATTTGGTGTGGATAAGGATGACACTTCAGTCAAGAAAGCTTATAACATTAAAGGTACTATGTCCCTTTTGCAGCCAACCTCAAATTCTGTAGAACTTTGCAGGAATTATGAATATTATCATGTATGTCCTATCTGTGAAATGTAAACGTTAGCAGTGTCCTCATATTCAAATTATGCAAGGAAACCTATTTACTTGCTAGACTTCACTGTCAGACACTATTGAGTGACTGACTGGCTTTTTTTCTTCTTTGGTAATAACATACATGAAAAGAGTTGTAAAGGCTACATGAGCATTTGTCCACATCAATAACCCACTTCTTGTGATGGCCAAGATTAAACTGATAGATTTTTTTCGCAGCATAAAGCGTATGACCATTCGGTACAATTGTCTGAAAATCAAGACTATTACTTTTGGGCTCTATAGCCCTAAAGTCGATTTGACAACTAATAGTCGTTATTTTCCCACTTGAAGATATTTTCAAGCCCCACCTTTTTTAGGGAAGTTCTAAATTAGTATTATCTTTCAAATGCAGTTGGAATTTAACTTTTTCATATTTTTGGCCTGCAAATGGGACATAGTACCTTTAAAGAACTTTACACACAATAATTTTGCCTCAGGCACAAATCCTTCAAGTGAACATATTACGGTATATACAGCATATATTACAGTGTATATATATATATATATATATATCTCTCTCTCTTCCTCGCTATCCTCTCTCTCTCTCTCTCTTCCTTGCTATCCTCTCTCTCTCTCCCTTCTCTCTCTCTACCTCCCCCCTCCCATCTCTTTCTTCCCCCTCCCCCTATCTCTGTAACTCATCACTTTAAATGATAAATTCCAAGTACAAGGGTATCTAAATCTATATACTGAGCAAAGATATATATTTCATAATACTTCTTGTGTAATAAACAATATGAGTATGCAATGAATACAAAATATAACTGCTGTGTAACTATGAGAAATGCAACATAACAAAATTAAGGCTTGTTCACATATACCACTGTAAACATCATTTGTTTGGTGTGTGTACGTGTGAACTACATGTAAATGTATGGCACGTTGGAATGATAAAGGTAGTTTCGCGCAAGAAAAGTCCTATGCGAACTCACTCATCTGTGTGTTAAGATGTACAAAATAATGTGAAGCGCAGTACGCATCAGAACGCTTTGAAAAAATCCAACGGTGAACCATTGCATGTATGAACAAGCCTTAATGAAAAATAAAATTGTAACTATACTTCATACAACTTTTATACTTGTACATAGTTCATAGGTAAAATGAAATGAAAATATAATCTGTGTGTAATTACTTAGCTATTCAACAAAAGTAATAAAGCAAGGACAGTTTTTGCTTCTCAATATATGCTTACATGCAATTTTCCTTCACCAACCCTCAAGCAAAATCATCCAAAGACTGAATTCTAGATCCAAAACTGAAGTTTGAGTACATATGTAAGGTATAAAATCAAGGTTTAAGGAATAAATTAATGTTTGATTACACCCTTATTGGTCCTACGCATCACTGATCCCATGCGCCAATGGTTATTTAACCCGAGTCACTAAGCACCAAAGGTCTGTACCACTGCATGGTATTATGCATCAATGGTCCTATTAATATCAATGGTCCATTGCACCAATGGTCTTTCATGTATTTCACCAATGGTGCAATGTACCCAAGGTCAGGTGCGCCATTGGCCCTATGCATTAATGGTCTAATGCACCAAAAGTCTGATGCATTAATGGTCTTATACACCAATGGTACAATGTACCAAAAGTCAGGTGCACCATAGGCCCTTTGCATTAATGGTCCTATGCACCATTTGTCCCAATCTAACATATTCACTTTTTGCATCGATAATGAGTCAAAGAGCTAGGGGTTGTTGCTAACCCTAAACATAACCCTGAACATCATGGTAATAACACTTTTCATACAAGCATAGGACCAATATATACCAATACGATGTCAAAAATGTTTAGCTTTGTTCTAAATGAACTTCAGTATATTCAAAAGAAATATAGAGAAGCTTTTGGAATATGATGAAAAAGTAGAAAACATATTTTGTCTGTTGCAAAGTACTGCGAGTTCATTTCATTGTACTGTGACATAAACAAGGTGATTTTTTAAAATTCAGTCAAAATGACCTGAGATCTACCTTTAATATAAAAAACTAGGAAAACACAGCTTTCCAACTTTGAGAACAAGATAATAACCCTAAATATACAAACAATTTAACCTGTTGACAATTTGCAAACATGAACACAGACAGAATACTTGAATATGGGAAGAACAAGTTTCTTTAAAGCACAAAAGTCATAGCAAAATGTAGCAAACCTCATTTAAAATCGCCTATAATTTGCCTTCAACATTAACATGCGCACCCGGATGGGTTCAGAACAAAAAGGAATCACGGTTATATACTTCTAATTTATCTTCGATATACACGACAGATATACAGCATATATGAACACAAAACAAGTACTGAGTGACATACACTTGCTATTTGCTAAAGTACAAATACAACAGATACTATATAGAAAATGAATGAATACCGATTTGTACACGTATTTCGAAACATCTTTGACATTCAGCTACCACAAAGAACACTTAATGCTACTAATGATCAATTTTTTTGAAAACTATTTCATGTACATGTTACCCCACCCCCCCCCCCCCCCCCCCCTCCCCCAACAATAATGATCTTAACCTTTAAATAAAAGAAGACAAAAAAATCATTTTGATACTAGAAAGTAGATATGTTTCTTTTTGGTTCCAAACCCTATCTTTGCTGATTTATACTTACCGGTATATGTATTGAAACAGATAACAGACATAGATACACATGTCACATTTATACAAAATATACATGTATCAATGAATAAACTCGCTGTTACATACCAGATAATGCGCATTTTGAGAATTTATACAATAAGTACAGGTAACAATTGAGATCAGTTTAGAACATCTGTAGCTTGTACAGCTCACCTGTATAGAAAAAACCACCTAAGGGAGATACAAAAAAGGTGGTCTTTATAGGCAGGTTTTCTTTGAATAGGTGTTTCCATGGGTGCGGTCGTATTGGAATACAACTGGAAGACTTTGTGAATTATCGTCAGATGGTGGGAAGGTGGTGACAAAGGCGATCTGGGACCGTTTCACAAAGCTTTTTTTCAATGACAAATGACAAAAATCAGTGACAAATCTGTTGATAACCAATCCGAAGCAAGGATTTCAGTAGCTTATAACAAAAAATGTCATTTGTCACTGATGACAAGTTTTGTGAAACGCCCCCCTGGAATACTTAATCCTGGACGCAAGTGAGTTTGTATAGAAGATTTGTGCAATAATGGATATACAAGTTGTACACGTTAAGAATTTCAAATGCATGCGATAGCGTAGCTCTAAATACAAGTACATGTATGTAGAGACCGAAAATTGCTCAACATGAACCTGGTGAATAACGAGATAAAGACATTCAGAAAAAAAAGTATGTTGAAAATAAAAATATACTGCATATATTGTGGTAAACTGTCATTTATATGTCTCTGTAAAGACCTTTCTTTTAAAAGAGTTGCATTAAGTAGAATTTTGGTTAATTATAAATGCTAAGGAAAGTATATAATATAAAAAAGTAACAAACAATATACCACTAAAGTACAGTCTAAAGATATTGATATGGTCCTTAAACATATTACAGTGTACATGACTGTATTGTATTGAAACATTTTCATTTACATGTTACGCTAGATCCTATGGAACACAAATCTCTTGATTTGAATACATAAAGCACACTATATGGCGATTGGAAATCTGACTCAAGCCCACCGAACACTATTCGATCCGACTACGATCCGATTTTGGAAGAATTGGCAATAGCATTTCAAAGGATCAAAGGATCATTGACAAAGGATCTAGAGCAGAAGCTTGTGACTACTCAACGAGCTATGGAGAGAAAGATGTCGCATTTATCTCTGCAAGACAAAATCAAACGTTAAAGAAATCATGGAGAAAGTCAGAGAATCAAAGTGGAGATGGGCTGGGCATGTAGCAAGACTTCAGGACAATAGATGGACAAATCGTTTAACAGAATGGCAACCAAGGATGGGAAAGAGGAGAAGAGGAAGGCAGAAGAGAAGATGGAGAGATGACCTAACATCATACATGGGAACGGCCGCTTGGACTAGGACAGCTAGAGACAGAAGAGAACGGAAATGTTATGAGGGCTTTGTCCAACGTCTGGATGAACTATAGCCTGATAGATAGATAGATAGATTTCATATAAACATTCACATGATTAAAATGTGAATGATCGAGGATCTAAATAGTCTTATGATTACCGGTAATAAAATCTAAATTCAATGGATTTCAAACTTCCTTGAAGATGGAAAACCTAATTTGGCTCAGAATCATAATAACATCAGGGACCCGTTTCACAAAGCCTTTTTTCAATGAAAAATGACAAAAATCAGTGACAAATCTGCTGATAACCGATCAGAAACAAGCATTTCAGATTTTCAGTAGCTTATAACAAAAAAACTGTCATTTGCCACTGATGACAAATATTGTGAAATGAGCCCAGATGAGTTGTGTGATTGTCTATGATTTGAAGCTGAATCAGCTTTTTATTTTGACTAGATGACTTAAATGCAATAAAATTCAGCTGGTTAGTATTATTATCGTGATTTGGAACCTAATTTATGAAGATGATGTTTGTTATTTCCAAATCTAATATATTTGCAATTTCTTCCAAAAACAGATCGCAGGAGGATTATGTAGTGTGTGGTGGGTTCAAAGTATATATGTACAGTTGTACATAATTATATAATTTGGTCCATCAATAATACATGCCTGCATATGTGGTATAATTCACAATGATTCTGTTTCTCGTGAGGTTTACAAATTACTAACAAAGTTCCTTGGCAAACATGGGATGTATACAGCTACATGTATGTTTCATGAATGGTCTACTTTGAAATTTAGTACTTGCAATGGAAACTGTCTGGTTTGCCCCCAAGAGTAGGTCAGAGACATCACATTTTTCTCTTAAAGAACCACATATAAAGCACTAATTCCAACCAGACCAAATAGCCGCAATTGATCCAGATCGATTGCAAGTCCTCAAAATTCTTTGCACACTTAAAATAACATATCTCACTACATACATGAACAGTTGCTTTTTCTTTACCAGGAATATCAAACTCCTTTCAAAGTTGTAGTACATCTGAATCGATTGTCAAAGTACTAAATTTGATCTTCTTACAACGAATCATTACAAATAAAATGACAAGGAAATTCATAAAATACATGTAAATCTTAAGTCCCTCTTCCCAAAGTATGAAATAATAATTTGATATAATATCCCATGCACCCATACTGCTAATCTAATCAATTTTACATGAATATTGTATACCACACCATAAATACATTTATCTATACAAAGGTATTCAATGCATTCACTGAATGGGCTGTTTGCACATGGAGCAGTGAATCACTTCACTGCTATGTCCTTATAGTATTCCACTTGAATGCTACTCATCGCGATGTTGACACATGGTACAAAGAAGTACCAGTAATGATGTAGACTTAACCATATTTTATTGCAAGTCAAACCTACTACCGGTACATGTAATTTTACACTGCAAAGTGCAAACATCTGAAATCTCATGAATCCAAAATTTGGAATCACTCAAAGAATAATTTGAATCTCTGATACAGCACATGCTTGTGCTGTAAGACAGGAGAAGTAAGAAAGGAGAAGGAATAAAGAAGAAGAACAAAAATAGGGAGCGAGGAATTTAGGGTTATTTTGTTACTATGTTACAAGGCAAAATAAAAAGAGTTATTATGTAGCCCTCCAGTAGATAGCTTCTATGGTATATGTGTCCATGACATCAATGGCTTTTGGAGGGTAATTTACTGCCTCATGTGCAAGCAACCCATATTTAATCAATGTACTTGCATTTGTCTAATAATCAAATGCATTCATATAGCATTTTTCTTAAACATTTTGACATAAAACATGGCAAGATTTTTACTTGTTCCTCTGAGTTTCGCATCAAGAACTAAGCCTTGTCACAAAGATATATATTACATAATGAGAGGCAGAAGGGAGTTAACTCTGTGTATTAATATGTAGCAGTTCACGGTTCTCTTCTGGGGGGCGTTTCACAAAGCCTTTTTTCGATGACAAATAACAAAAATCAGTGACAAATCTGCTGTTGACCAATCAGAAGAAAGGATTTCAGTAGCTTATAATAAAAACTGTCATTTGTCACTGATAACAAGTTTTGTGAAACGCCCCCCTGGTCTGAATTCATCTGTTTTTCTCCTCAACTTGGCAACAATAGTTTTAGAAGAATTATCAAATGAACCAATGTGATTGAAAATGGCAATGTTAAACTGAAAAATTGCCAATTTGTACACAAAAACAGTGATTTAATATTTTACACCTTGTTGCCAATTTAGTAATTCCAATGATTAGTTACAATTAAATCATTCTTATTCGTCAACAGCTTTAATAGACTAAACCTTTTCTGTGGTTTTTGTCCTTTCTGCTCACGTATAATGTGTAATTACTAGCATTCTAGATCAAAAGGTTATGCAAAAACCTCTCGCTGTACTGCTATATCGGTCAAAAGGACAATTTATATTCCATCACGGAATCTTTTGGAGGACAGCGATCCAAGAATAACACCCTTCTGGCTCTCAGCAGACCCAATGGTCTATAACATATGCAGCTAATTTGTACAAAAAATTACACAGTTCTTGAAATAAAATACATCTGCTTTGTAAAGTTTACATGGTCATGCCCAACATGCATTCCATTTACAAACAGATACCATAAAATAAGGCTTATTTTTTGTGGAATGAACATTCTTTTCTCCTGATTAGATATAAATGAAACCCGACACCAAAAAAATATGGTCCCCCTTATATTGACCTGATTACTGGCCAACTGGAGGATAGGTCCATTCTGATAATAGGGGTGTTATCTAGTCAGATGAGCTGGAAGCATCCTACGACAGACCGATCAATCCATTTTAATAATAGGGGTGTTATCTAGCCAAATGAGCTGAGGGCAACCTGCTACAGACGGATCAATCCATTCTGATAATAGGGTTGTCAACTAGCCAAATGAGCTGGAAGCATCATGTAACAGGTGGATCAATCCATTCTGATAATAGGGTGTCATCTAGCCAGATGAGCTGGAAGCATTTTGCGACAGGTGGATCAATCCATTCTAATAATAGGGGTGTCATCTAGCCAAATGAGCTGGAAGCATCCTACAACAAGGTGGGTCGTTCCATTCTGATAGCAGGGGTATTTAAAGCCCCTCTGCACTAGATTGGCCAGGGGGTTAGACCACCCTGCAAGGTCACTGACAGGTGGGTATCTCATCAAATCAGCTCTCAATGAATGTAAGAAAAAGAGGATCATGGGAGATCAACAGGCACCAATTAGGCATTGATTGCTATATAGGGTGCAAGTAGCTATAAGTAGTGCAGAGGGGCTTTAAACGAAGACGCCTTCAGGGTTGTCTGAGCTTGGTGCTTGCTTGAAGAGGTCTCTGGGGCTTTTGAGAATCTTACGCGCAGCAGGAGTGTTTCCAGGAGCTGAAAAAGAGAAAACACAGGACAAAAGAAAATAAGAATGGGCCTTTGATCTAATGTACATATCGTCTGGCCTACATCTGCTCCCATAATGCACTATTGATGAGATCATTTGCCTTTATATATCATGGTTCTGTTTAAGAACAACAAATAAAAAACAGCTTTGAACAAAGTTTTGCACTCATCACAGTATTAACATATGAACACAAATTGAACATTTTTAATTGCTTTAATCCCTCTTTTTATCAACATAATTCTTTTAATAGGACCTGGTGGGGGGGGGGGGGGTGTTTCACAAAGACTAAGATCAACTTTAAGTTGGGACTTAACTATGACAGGCTATTCAAGCCACTGTTTGCTCTCACCATTTACTGGCATTGGTCTCTCAAGAGACTTACAAATCATGGTCACAAATCTATATTTTTTGATAATTCATTATTGAAGGAAAAGATATCTCCTAAAGATCATAATGGTGACAGCGACCAGTGGCATGAACATCCTGCCATAGCAAGTCCAACTTAAAATCAACCTTAGTCGTTGTGAAACATCCTCCAGGTAGAACTATTGTTCAGAGAAGAATTTAAAAATTAAGAACAATTAAGTCTTGACAGTGAAAATCTTTAAATGCAATACATGTTTTCCAACATATATACATGTTCCATATGAATCTCAAAAAATAAACTGTTATCATGACCTGACAAGTCATTCAACCCACTGCATGGTACGTTTGTGAACTCTTGAAACCAGAATGGTGTCATCAAATTTTCCCCAAAACTCTTGCCTATAATATTTTGTAGCATACACTTTCAATCACAATGCTTTTTATCACTGTTTATCTTGATGCCGATCTTGTCCCGTGGCATCTTTGTTTGAACACAGCTCATGAATCCATTAAATGTCCAAACATATAGGAAAAGAGAGGAGACTTTGATATATGCTTTTCACACTTGTTTTGCTTAGCCCTGTACTTTCCTTAGCCACAGACTAACTTTTTTGGCTTTTCACACAAGCTGTTTTAGTCACGGAGTTAGCCCTGCTTTTTTGCAGGACCAACTAACCCTGTACTTCAGGTGGGGCTTACCCACTTTGGTAAATTTGTGTCTGAACAGAAAGTGGGCTAAGTTTAGCCCAGGACTATAGGAGGGGCTAAGACCCCCTCTTAGCCCCACCTATAGTTCGGGCTAAGCAAAATTGTATCAGTGTAAAAAAAGCATTTAAGGGGATTAAACCGACTACAGTATTGGACAGATTAATCTGCCAAGGAATAATAATGGATTATTAAGTACAAAAAAAGAAATAAATAAAGAAAAGATTATCCTCTTTCTTCCTTCACTGATATAGAAGCTTACTTGGATTTTTGATGAGTTCTCCAAGTTTCTTCTTCTCTGCATCCTTCTCTTGATCCTCTTTCTCCTTCTGAGCCGCTTCCTTTCTCTTCTCTTCTGCTACCTTGTTCTCCTCTTCCTTCCTCTCATCCTCTGCTCTCTTTCGTTCTTCTTCTGCCTTCCTCATTTCTTCTTTCTTTCTTTCTTCCTCCACTCTCCTTTCTTCTTCCAATCTCCTCCTTTCTTCCTTCGCTCTCTTTTTTTGTTGGTCTTCTTTTCTCTTCCTTTCCTCTTCAACTCTCTTATTTTCTTCTTCCGCTCTCTGCCTTTCCTCTTCAACAAATTTCCTTTCTTCTTCGGCTCTCTTCCTCTCTTCTTCTTCTCTCTCTCTTTCTTCTTCCTGTCTTTTCCTCTCTTCTTCTTCCGCAATCTCCTTGCCTAGCTTCTTAATGTCCTTTTGCTTCTTCTCTAGGAGCCTCTCCACTTCCTGGATGTCCTCGTTGACTTCTTGGAGACTGTCTGCATAGCCTTCGAGCTCCTTCTGGAACACCGTCAGTTCAACCTGGACAGCCTGTAAATAAAAAACAAAATCAATATTCTGGATTCTAGGTGTATACATTTGAATGTACATAGCTTAAAGTAGGTGTAAACTGAAGAGAATACATGTCTTTCCCATGGCCTGACTTGGGGGGCTAATTGGGTATAATACGACTATGTACGATGCAACCGCAGCAATCGCGTACGTGCAACATAGGCGGAAACAAAGCGTGAGGAGAACTTTGGTCTGTTTCGCGAAGGCTAACCATGTAGAGATTCAGTCGCTGACTACCGTTAATTAAGTCCATTCGTTTACGTGCAGTTGTCCAAAGGAAGACTTAGATGGCGTTAACCAGTATTCGCCAAGCTACACAGCCTCTAAAACATTTTACAAATACATTATTACCCCGGTCACTGGATTCATGCTTACACATTCTCCACTCCCTAGGGAGCATTCAACCCATCACAATATTACAGACGCTCACAATGCTGACCAAACTGCAATGACTTTCACATACTATTATATACAGCTTCAAAGCCTGGGTGGAGAGTGGCAAATGTGGATCAATATCTTGCCAAACGATGTTAGTGCTGGGCCGGGATTCGAACCACTATACCACGACACCTCCACAAGACGCAGTGACATATATAGGTCAGTTTGACACAATACCTGTCAATTCGGTATTAACTATCAAGTTTTGGGACTTGTAAAATGCCATTGACTTTCACAGCAGGAAACCTTTTGTGATTTGAACATACATGAACATGTTTTCAGTGCTGTATCAGTTGTGACTCGATCATTTGGCAGCATCTTAACCACATAATGCACACAAAAGTAGCCAGAAATGTATTGTAGCTCGTTCTGGAAAGCTGTCAGATTACCTTGCGAGCTTGCACACAAAAAGCAGAGTCACATACATTATGTCAGTCAGAATCAAACTGCTTGAAATCTGTTAGAGCTCCACAAGTTCTACGAAATATAAATCCTGAAAGCACCTCGAAAACTGTAGTGATAAGTCTCCAAAATAGGTTAGCCTTAAAACTGGCATTCCTGCCCAGTCATAAAGATCATCTTGAACTGTATAATGTACTTTTTAAAGCAATAAACAGTCAGTTTGACTTGCACATAATACAAACAAATTGAGTTTGGCAGATGGTCAAATTAATCATCAAAATCTCATAGCACCAAGGCTAATATTCATACAAAACATTAAATTCAAATCCAGGTTTAAACCTTAACTCATAGTCCTGTAGAAGTTTTTCAGACCTGGAAAAGTTTTGTACGCATGCTCATTATGCTCATTGTGCTATTTAAGACAATTGCATTACTTGGAATAAAAAACTGGTGTCATAAATGAATTCCTCATCATATAAAACCCTGGAAAAGTCATATTATTCATGTTTTCAGGCTTCCTGGATTAAGATTAGCAACATTATTACATATTGCAGTTGCACATATACATGTATGCTAATTAGATTATTATGCTAATTAGGTTAATTATACTACATCTACATGGAATATCTTCTCATGAATTAATGATTAATCTTTCAAAAATGATTTACAATGTTGCATTGCACCATTTTTAGGCTTTATAGTTAAACAATGACAATGAAGTCCATACATTGTACAAATTATGCTAATTATGCTATTTAAGACAATTGTATTACTTAAAATTAAAAATTGGTGCCATAAATGGATTCCTTGTCATAGAAAACCCTTGAAAAGTCATATTATCCATGTTTTCAGGCTTCCTGGATTGAGATTAGCAACATTATTACATATTGCACATATGGTAATTAGATGATTATGCTAATATGGCTATTAAAAAAGTTGCCCAAGGTTGCCAAGCTGGCAACCAAGCTGAATTTACTTCAATACCCATCTAGAACACAAATCAACAAAAAAAACTTGTACTTATCAACTTTTCCAGGTCATGTACATGGTATATGGTACCGTCTACTGGACTATCATGTGGCTTGAAGCAGGGCATTTATGTGCATTGCGATAAAGCACAGTTCTGGTACCTCACTGCTATTAAAAATTTTAATTAATCTACAAGTACATTATACTACCTCTTTTAACAGAACAGCGTTTTCTCTCTTTATCAACTAATACAAAAGTGAGAAATGGATTGTAATGCCCTAACTTGAGTACGTGCAGTTTTGTATTAAATAAGCCAATAATGTATACCGGTAAGTTACAGGCATTTTAATACTAATGGTTTTCTGCTATACAAAGCAGTATAGCGATTCCAGAATGTCGCAATGCGCTAATGCCCTCCGGCCCTTTGCGAGACATACTACATGTACAACAAGTAGGTAGAGTTGTTCCACATATTCATCGAGCATAGACTGTGAACATCTTCATTACAACAAAATTACAATTATACATGGACAACAACTCCCGACAGTTTCCGGTTATACATTTTACAAATCCTCATACCTGTAAACATAACTGCATAAAAGTTGGCAGCAACTACTTGTACAGCACCTTACAACATACATGTACAGCAATCCGAAAAGGAATTCCTTTGTCCAGTGTGCACCATATAAGACTCAGTAACTGGTCAAAAGAAATACCTCTGTCACACTCTCAAAGAGAACCCTTATTTCCTCTTACCTCTCGCCTTCAAGAATTCAAAAGATCTGATTACAAAGGAACTGTCGCAGTGCAGTTTGATTAATTTTGTTTTTTAAACCACCCAAATTTTGTTTAATCCCTAAAGAGTTTAATCCCATAAGAGTCGCTTTATAGGTGAAATTTTATACATTAAGCTGTGAATCAAAAATCGAATAGTGATGTTTTGATTGACATCTCTCTACAACATTGACCTTTATCTTTCTCTTCTCCTCTTACACTTATTTCTTTTTTCACTCCATCTCCCTGGGCGTCCTTTACTAAGCATTCTGGCTCTGTCTTTCTCCCTCTGTCTGCCTGTCTCTCTCTCTTTCTCTCCCTCGCTCTACTTCTCAATGTTTCTCTAAAAAGGTCTCTGCATCTTTTAAATTATTCTGTCTCTCTTTCCTCCTGTATTTCTGTGTCTGTCTGTATGTCTGACTGTCTCTGTCTGTCCGTCTCTGTCTGTCTGTCTCGTCTGTCTGTCTGTCTGTCTCTCTCTCTCTCTCTCTCTCTTTTTTTTCTCTCTCTCTCCTTCACTCTAGTTTTTCATGTTTCTCTTTTGGTCCCTGTATCTCTGTAAGTTTGTCTGTCTCGTTTTCCTCCTGTATTTCTGTGTCTGTCTGTGTCTCTCTCTAGCTCTATCCATATCTCTTCCTCTCTCTCCTTCTCTCCGTGTCTTCATATATAAGTCTATTCATCTCTGTAACTTTTTCTGCGTCTCTTTCTTCCCATCTTTCTGTCTCTCTCTCTCTCTGTCTCTTTCTGTATTTCACTATCTCTCTGTCTGTCTGTCTCTCTATCTCTCTGTCTGTCCGTCTCTTTGTCTCTAACTATCCGCACCTGTGCCTCTTTGTCTTTCACTATTTCTCTCTCTATGTATTCATCTCCCTCATTTTATTCATTCCTTGTTCACAACTTCAATTCATCATACATTTTTCATCCTCCTCTAATGTTAGCAAAAACTTTCTTGAACTTTCTCCCCTCCCAACCAATCACAAGTAACCAATAAAAAGCCAAGCCCTTCCTCAGGGTATTAAAATAAAACTATGATTTATCGTTCTTGGCTTTGGTTGTAAAAGCATTTCAAATAAAACGATTTGAAACACGGTAGTAAAAGTACACAGAGTAGAGTTACCTGTAAAGTTATTATCAACAAGGGAAAGAGAAACAAAAATTGAGGGAGTTTTATGATGTATTAAAGTTTTATTGCAGGGATTGCAACATGCATTTGAACATGTACAGGTCAAGCTTTAGTCAACCCTCACGGCACCGCTTGTACATGTGTATTCATGTAACCATGGTTACTTTGTGCCTCAAAATACACTGAAAATTTTAGATGTAGAGATGGCAGCAGGAGAAACATAGTCAATAAATATGTGAAAAAAGGAGAAAGGTAAAACAAAAAGGAAACAAATCAAACAAACAAGTACCAAAGAAAGGGAGACTGCCCCCTTTGTTCCTTCATTGTTTCCCATTCTGTGTCTCTGCCTCGCTCTCAGAAAGAGGTAGAGAGAGAGACATACATGTAGAGCGCGTTTATTATCTAGGCTTGCCACTAGATATGTACATATCGTACCCCACTATCGAACCCCACTATCATACCCCACTATACGATCGTGATTTGCGGGATGTCGCGTTTATCGACTCTTCACGATTCACAATAAAGGCCTTGTGTCTGCCCAACTGTTTTGACCCGGGAAGCAGGCAGTTTCTCAAAGGTCAACTTCACACAAATGCTTGTACACAACACCTGGGTGGTCCTATTTGTATGTGAGGTTCAAAACAGCTTTGCGTTTATCGATCTCTCAGAAACGTGATTCTGGTTGTATGTCACATACAAAAACGCACCTTTTTGCGTCTTTAGATATGCCCATATCTAAAGCCCTTTAAAAAAGGCTTTGCGTTTATCTAGCCAAAAATTTGCCTGAAAGACGTTTCAGAAACCTGATTCTAGCCAAAAATTTGCTAGATAAACGCAACCAGAGAGAGGTAGACAGAGACAGAGAGATTGAAACTTCAAATCAGATAAGCATAAAGCTTGATGCTTAAATAAACCATCTTAAATAACAATAACTTAATATACTTTTGAAATCACACACTTGTGTTTCAGAGCTAAGCGGGGTCAAAAGGTCACATCACAAAAGTTCAGTTGACCTTGAAGGCTTTAGTGCCTGACATATTAATAACAGCAGAATGTCAAATACATGCCATCAAGCTATCAATCTAACAAAACAACACACTTTCATGCACTCTCTTCATCATGTCACCACAAATTTGGTTTGCTTTGTTCCACTTCAACAGAGCTGCCAACCTTGTGCGACCAAAAAGAGGAACCATGATGGCAAAAAAAAGTAAGTCATTAAAAACCTAACTTACAACCACGTGCAACACACTTGCAATGCAGAAACAGTGTATGTCCATTCCTCATGCTGTTTAGAACTTATAGTATATCTAAAAGTAGGTACCGGGAGATTATTTTAATTTTTTTGTATTATTGAAGTTTCATTTTTGGGGTAGAATATTTTACGCCTTTCACATTTTTTCTTTCTTTTTTGTTAACTATTTGTAAATCATAAATCTCTATTGAAATTTGTTCTTTTGAAGTAGTGATCAACATTTTAAGGCATTTGGTTGACGTGCATTATGTGCACACACAAAAAACACCAACAAGTATTTTATGAAGAAAAAATGTACCCTAATTTTGAGAGAAAAAATGGAATAATTCCGGGAAAAAAATAATGGTTGCCAGATCTGCTTCATGATTGCAGTGGATCGTATGCAATGTCGAGGATGATACATGGCTTTCATGGAATCAACTAATTGATAAAATAGATGATCTGGGTGAAAAGGATTGATCCTTCACTGAATACGGACTCTGGCTATTCATTGTCACCTATCTTTGATCCAATGATCTTGAGGCAGCAAACAGCAAGAAATTGTGTGAATAATTCCATGGTTTGAGAAAGGCCACAGGAGAGGACGAAAGCTTGCCTACTAAATGTTATGGTCAGTAGAAGCCTAAACTAGAACCAATAAAAGTTTTATATCAATCAATTAAAAACCTTAAAAGAAATAACTTTAATATAGCTTTGAAGATTTACAGGGAGATGTGATTTGGTCTAGCGATACCTTCAGTGGTACGCTCAGCTTCCTGTCTTCATCTAAAAACTAACCCAAATTCTAAACCAAGTCATGGTTTTCAGATGGTGGTGGTGGTGGTTGTTTTAACTGACTGCTAAGAAAGTATGAATGCTTGTAAGTAAGCAACCAGACGGCCGACGGCTTTAGGTCCTCTCTGAGGGACCTGGTAATGAGGATTAATGCCTTACCAAAGGGAACTAGCGCATCGCTTTGGTTTCGAACCCGGGTCACCGGATTACGAGACCACTGCTCTACCGACTGAGCTATCCCGCCTGATGTGAATGGTAATAGTCCCCAGAGTTTAAAAAACATATATCATTGATACATATCTGTAAAACTCTAGTTACACCTCAGTCTCACCGTCAAACCAGCTTTAGAGCGACCATTTTTTGGCCATAAAGGTAATTTTTGTTTGATCTGTTGTCGGTCTGGTATCAGTTTAATCAGTGTGACTAAGATATAACACAAAACACAAGACAGACTGAGAAGGAAGATGAAAGTACTTACATGAAGATCTTGTTTTGCTTGCTCATCTCCCTCTCTTTCGATCCTCTCTTCCTCGTTCCGTATCCTTTCATCTATCTCCTCTATCTCTGCTTGTTTGACCTCCGTCTGTTTCTGACATTCGTGTACCCTCGCCTTCAATGTTTTCACCTGCAATAAATATGAACAATCATAGAATAGACGATAATGTCCTATGGCAAGACATTAATCTACATTTGCCACACTCGACCCAGGTGATGTAAATGGGTACCTGGCAGGAATTAATTCTTTAAAATGCGAGAGCATCCTGCTAAAGCCGGGTAATAATTGTGAATCGCTAGTAGTGTCAAGTATGACAGATATGAGCGCTATACGAGAACCCAATATTATTATTATTATATAAAACGACGACTATTCAATTCTGGACCTCTACTTGATTCTCCTGTTTCTGACATTTTACTACTTTCTCCTTTAATGTTTTGACCTGCAACAAACACAATCTGGGCCCTGCCTCATAAAACTTGTTATCAGTTACAAATACTCAATCTAATCTGTGTCATAATGTAAAAGAAGATGTCATTTAGGACACGTTTCTGCAATGATTTTCAAAACAAATATGTTTGAAGTTGAATATTGATGAAAGGATACAAAATGTAGGTTTCTGCGAACAATGGAAAACCCAAATTATGTATTCTTTTTATCAATATTTGTCTTCAAACACATATTCGGGGGGATACCTTTGCAGAAGTGTGTCTTAATTGACATCCTCTTTCACATTATGATACCATTTAAGTGAAATTTTGCCATCAAATTTTTGACTAATTTGGGGCTCCCAACACTTTAGAGGGGCTTTCAAGGTTGGATTTGTTATTACCTCCTTCATGAGTCTCTCGCATGACTCTCTCTTTGCAGAAGTGTGTCTTTAAATGACATCTTCCTTCACATTATGATACAATTTAAGTGAAATTTTGCCATCAGTTTTTGGGCGAATTATGGGCTCCCAACACTTAAGAGGCGCTTTGAGGTTGTATTTCTTCTTACCTCCTTCATGAGTCTCTCGCACAGCTGCTGCTCGATCTCCAGCTCGTTCTCCCAGAATTCCATCTCCTTGAGGGCACTCCTGTTCTTCTTGACGGCCTGCTCAAACTCGATGATCTTATCTTCGATCTGGTCAAACTCTGGATCCAGCTCAAACATCTGAAGGGACAGACAGGCCTCCTCTATGTTGGTGAGTTGTGATTTCTGCGTCTCTATCCGCTCCTGTTGCACGCTGACGATCTGGTTCAGCTCGTTGATCTTCTCCTTCTCCTTTTGTCGCTTCTGAAAAAGAAAAAAATGGAGAAAAAAAAAATTACCCAACATGGTTGAGTTTGAGTTTATTGGTTTTACATTTCACATGCAGATACAATACAGATAACAAAATATACATACACCCATAAAAGACTTATTGTTTCATAATAAACAAATTATTATAATAATTGACAAATTAATCAGACTACAAAGTTACATATCATCAAATATGTTTGACAACTATTATCATGTTAAAGGAAAGGAAACTGTGAAATGTGCAGAAACCTATAGAAAAGCATAGCTTGTAAAGAATACACTGTAGGTTCCTGGTAGACGTGGAAAAATGACAGAGACAGAAAATGTTTACTTTAGAGAGACTGCTCAAATGTAATGTAATGTTTGTTACAATCGTGGGTTCAAATCCAACCCAGGCGGATGACTGAAGCCTGCGGTGTGTCTGAACGTGCCCCTCCCGTTTCATAGAAGCAGGCTATGTTAAGGGGCAAACACTCCGTCCCTCGGATAAGACATTAAATGGGGGATCCGTGTAGAGGAGAGTCATCACCTTTGCACATTTTTTATACAAATGAAGAGCAACAGTCTGAAGAACCAATAGATAATTAAAGTAACAAAAACTGTAAAACAAAAAAGTAATAGAAGGTAACAATTTTGTGTGAAGTTATGATCGGTTGATGGGGATTTGATTCATTTAGGATCAATCAATTGTAACTTTTCCTTTATTAAGCACAAGTATCGAAGAAGGCAAAAGGAAAACAAAATAACTTGAATATATCCAAGGTCAGAACAACCAAAGGACAGTTTTCAGTTTCATATACATGTAGGCAGTTCTTTATGAAATGATTTCCCACTTAAAGTGCGGATAAATTAAGTCATCCACATCTTGCTTCAGGAAAGCACTCATATACACTGTAGTACCTATTAAATGGGTAAAATATATTAAACTGCTACGTATTTGATATTTGACTTTATCATCCATTTACACAATTGGATTATAGTTTGATTTGTAATCAGCTTTAACTTATGTACCATTTCAGATTTGTTTCTTTAGAATACCCAGACAGTGTCTTGTGTTCCAATGTACCAGGCTCGATTTGCATTCATGCTATTTTCTGGTTCCTTTTTAACCTTTTTTGTTATTGTATAAAACTGTTTATACCTATTTTAATGTGTTTATTAATGGATATTAAACTTCAAGTTCAGGTCAGATCAGTTCAGTTCAAGTTGCAGAGCCCTAGAATTATGGTTAAGTGGCCTTACCTGATCTTCGTCTTTTTTCCTGGCAACTTCTTTCAGTCTTCTGGCCTCCAAAATTTTGACCTTTTCCATCTCGATACGCTCCCTTCTTGCCTTCTCTTTCTTCTGCAGCTCCTCCGCCCTTAGAATCTCCAACTCCTTCTGTCTCTCGATCTCCCTCAGTCGCTCTTCCTCAGTTCTCCTGGCAACCTCCGCTAACCTAGCCTTCTCAAGCTCCAAGGCCTCAAGCCTGTCATTCTCTCTCTTCAACAATTCTTCTTCAAGTCTCTTTTTCTCCTTTCCTATCTCCTCCTGCTTTTGTTGTTCATTCTCTCGCTCCTCCTTTTGCCTTTGTACAACCGTCTGTCTCTCCTTTTCTGCCATCCTGACCTTCTCCCACTCTGCTTCCTGAAGTCTTAACTTTTCTCTTTTAAGTTCTTCATCTTTATGTCTTTGGAGTGCTTGTTGATGCTCGATCTCTTTTTTCCTTAATACCTCTTCTATTTTCCTCTTCTCTCTTGCTATATCCCTCTGCTTCTGTATTTCTATTTGACGTGCAATTTCGTGCTCCGCTATACGCTCCTCTTCCCTTATCTCTGTTTCTCTCCGAACTCTTTCTATCTCTAGTTTTCTCTCCTCTTCCTTCTGCAGTTCTCTTTGCCTATCCTCCTCTCTCTGCTTTTCCAATTCCTTTCTCTTTCCTTCTTCCATCTTCTTCTGTTCTTCAAAAGCTTTTGCTTCTTTTTGTAACCTATTCCTCTCCGCTTCCCACTCCTTCTCTCGCTCCAAAGCTGCTATTCTCTCCGCCTCTTTTTTCTTCTCAGCTTCTTTCCTTTTCTCTTCTTCCTTCTGACGTTCCAACTCTTTTCTCCTCGCTTCTTCTTTCAACTGTGCTATCTCCTCCTCCTTAGCCCTCTGTTCTTCTCTTTGCCTCTCGTGCAATCTCTCAAGTTCCTTCTTCTTCTCATCCTCCTTCTGCCTATCGTTTTCTCTCATCATCTCCTCCAAATGTCGAATCTTACGTTCCTTTTCTTCCTGCTCTTTCAAGTACTGTTGCCTCTGTTGTTCAAGTTCTCTTTGTTTCTCCGCATCTTTCAAACGTTCAATTTCCCTTATCTTCACCCCCTCCTCCACCCCTCTCACCTTGGCCTCCTCCTTCCACCTCTCCCTCTTCCTTTGTTGTTCCTTCTCGATGGCTAACGCATGCTGTCGTCCTATCTCTCTATTCTGGTCCATAAACCTCTCCCTTTCAATCTCCTTCATCTTCTCAACACCCTGATCTCTCTCCATCTCCCTATTCCTATCCTCCTCCTGCATCCTCCGTTCTTCTTCCTCCTTCCTCATCTGGGCATGCCTCTCTAGCTCTAGTCTTTGGAAGGCACCGTGCTTCCCGCCCCCACTCGTCGACCCCTGATACGCCGCCACTCTCAAATAGTCATCATCACCGTCAACACTGAAATCAGCCAAGGTCATGAAGCGTTCATCGGGACTTGACAGGTTGAGGCTCGTCACAGAGGACGGCCTACTGCTGTGCGGTGTCTGACTAAACGGCGTTGTTCCTTTCCGTTGGAGGTAGTAGCGGACGTTCTTGGACATGGGACCCCATTTCTCTAAGGCACGGTAAGGGCTCTCCTGCGGGTGCAGGATACGTTCCGTCTTTGGTGACTTCTCAAAGAGGTTGAAGCGTCCGACCTGACCCGTCGATTGAGCCAGAGCAACGACTACTTCCTGGCAGGTCGTGAACTCGTTGATCCCGCACACCACTCGCGGGAACCCGTCCACCCAGACCTTCAGCTCCACCATGGCTGGTAGAGGGCGCTGTCTATTTATGAGGCCATTGTGATGTCATCGAGGAAGATTCATTATGGTGAGGAGTGCTCCTTTAGGCAGCAGTGGCACCTGGAAGAAAAGAGGTTTAAGAACACAAGTAAATTATGAGAATAAACAATATGTTATTAAACCGGTCTATTGTTAATGTACCTCTTGAAAACTCAAAATTCAAAGATCAGAGTAGAATGTAGAACCATACTTGATGTACATGTATCTTTAAGAATAATAGAATCTAGTAGTTTTGGTACATGTACATTGTGTTTTCTAGAAAAAAACAAGGATATTGTGAAAAAAAATGATTGAATGCAACCTTGTTCAAACTTTATCAAAAGATACATTTGCCATTTACATGTACATCCATGCTGTTCAAATAATTTTAACATACACATGAAAGGAAATTGGTATTGGTAATTGTACCGACCAAATAACACACCAATAACATTAGCAGTGATAATGATAATAAAGATAACAGTAATAATAATAATAAGATCAATGATGATGATGATGATGATGATGATGATTATGGCAACAACAACAACAACAATAATAACGATAATAACAACATAACAACAACATACCATCTTCTTTCTCATGTTCTAGAGTGGTTCACAAATTTAGTAATTAAAAAATCATGGAACACACACAGAGTTTGTAACAAGATGAACAATAGAAAATGAATCATAAACAAATACATGTTTGTAAAACCCTGATACACAGCATACAAGTAGGTAGATTAAACTTCAGGACATACAGTATTTACACCAAAAAAATACTTGTAGACAGAGAGTATGATGGTATTATGAAAAAACATACCAACTTACCAAATTTCCATCTATCTGTAAAGAGTGTAATGTTTATTTTCGCTATGTAAATGTTGGTCTTATAATGTAGACAGCATGTTTACATACTGTACATGTCAAAGCTACGTACATGTCAAAGCTACGTACATGTATCCATGAATCGTTGTGAGTATTAAAGGGAATACACCATGTAAATACTCCCAAGAAAATGTAGATGTAATACAGTGAATTGTAGACGGCACATCGGCATGTACATGTATGTCAAAGGTATGTACCCAGGAATCGTTGCGAGTGATAAAGGGAATACATCATGTGAAAATAATATCACAACATCAAGTACAGCCACTTATTCACGGACTAGTAAATCCTCTACACATGGACAGTACAAGAACGTTCAGATAGTCACGTTTTTACAGCATGCACGCTATTAGCGATACACCACGCCCCCGGGCTATTGCAGTGAGAGAATGAGAACAAAACAAAGTTTACTGACAGACATTCCAGTCATTCATTAGCATTCTTAATGGGCGATCCCCTTCAAAGGATCAAAAAGACTACTGTCAACGTAAATACATCTAGCCTAGCTTCAAGCACATATTATCCCCACTTTAAAACTGTATTATTTATCATTATTACTATTGATCGATTGTTTTTTCTCTTTCGCGATTGAAGATTTAAGAAGGTATTGCCAAAGAGATACCAGTCTCTTTGGTATTACTGGGTCTGTGCAATCCCACTAGTGACCCATGAGCCCTACATGTATGTGGGTTATACACGTCTTACTGTTGTTATTATTATTATTATTACTGCTGTTTATGTTGCTGTTGTATCATCATTATTATTATTATCATTATGATGATGATGATTATTATTATTATTATTGATATTAGTACTAATGTACATGTCTTATTGTCATTGTTATTATTATAATTTCATCAATCATCATTACTATTATTATTGTTAATATAATCATCATTATCATTATTATTATTATCATTATTATTATTATCAATATTATTACCATCAATATCAATATTAATAGTAGCATTATCATCAGCATAATCATCACCATTATCCTCCGATTTTAAGGATGAAATTACTGAACAGTAGGCCCTACATTGTAATTATTTATAGGAGCCCTTTTGTTATTTGTTATTTTGAAATAAAAAAGTAAGATTATCCACATAATAACATTCCTGACATAACTACACCTTCAGACTTCTATAATACAATTACCGGTAGAAGAAAACTTCTGCACAAAATGAACGAAGGGGTCATTTCACTTCACTCGCTTTCCATACTGTTGGATCAAAATGGCATAAGCTCCTTGCAAGCTACACAGAGTTAAAGCCCTCCTGTCTCCGAATAGAGTACCGAAGCTGTGACGTCATAACAATCTAATTTTAGAATTTCTCAATTTTGTCTTCATTTTCTGAATAAGCATAAATAATGTCCAAATGTCGAAAACCAATTGAATATTGTAAGTATTGGCTGAGATATGACCATCTGAATAAATATACTCCCCATAGGAACTCAGTGTTATATGCTCTGGCTCCTAACCATTAGGAGCCAGAGCATATATAACACTGAGTTCCCATAGGACATATATTTATTCAGATGGTCATATCTCAGCCGATAATTAACATATTCAATTGGTTTTCGACATTTGAACATTATTTTGTATGCTCTTTCCGAAAATGAAGAAAAAATTGAGGAATTCTAAAATTAGATTTTTTGATGACGTCACACTTCACCACTCTATAGACAAGATAATATATAATATATATTGGGAGACAGCTCTAAAGATTTCAAACTAGATTAAAAACTTACAATAATCTACTTAATATGAATGGGCCTTGAGGTAAGTCTAGCATGACACTTTAAAGTCCTCTCAAATCTGATTACCTATTCATCTAGTCCTGGCACTGCTGAGATAGTGAGAGTGATAATCTTAGACCTGGGGGGTGTTTCACAAAGATCCTAAGTAGAACTTAACACTAAGTTGGACTTAAAAAGTATGGACAGCCATTGAAGCCTTAAATTGAAATATATTCAAAAGCAAAAATTTGAATATTTTAGACTTTTCATCAATTCCTCATCAAGAACATGAAATCTCCCATGATAATAGAAAATATGAATGATTTGAATCAACATTTTATGCCTTCTGAAAAAAAATTACAAAATATTTTCAAGGATGCTAATGGCTTCCCATGAATTTTAAGTCCAACTTAGAGATAAGTTCAACTTAGGATCTTTGTGAAACACCCCCCCCCCCCCCCCCCGGTCTATTGTTGATCTGATTCTTGTGGTGGGTTTTGAAAGAAGAACTTTCTATTTATAAAGCCCTCCTTGACAGCTCTCAAAGAGAGATTGTAAACAGTTAAACACTGCTCATAATGCATGCAATCTTAGATGGACTACTAGGGTCATCTGTTAAACTCCAAAGAATTTCGAGTTACAACATCTAATAGATACCCGCTATTAAAGTAGGTCAATGTACAATGTAGTACACTGTAACCCTTAAAGTAGGATTTCTAAGAAATGATTACAATATGATTATTCTTGACAGAATGAATGACAGATACATGTAAATGTACATGTAAATTTTAAATTTTGTCAGAACTTTATTGATCAAAGTAAAGACTCAAAGAAAAAGATGAAGAAGAAGAAGAAGAAGGATGAAGGGAGAAGGAGAAGGAGGGGAAGAAAGAGAAGGGGAAGAAGAAGAAGAAGAAGAAGAAGAAGAAGAAGAAGAAGAAGAAGAAGAAGAAGAAGAAGGAGAAGAAGAAGGAGAAGAAGGAGAAGAAGGAGAAGAAGAAGAAGAAGAAGAAGAAGAAGAAAAGAGGAAGAAGAAGAAAAAGAAGAAGGAGGGGAAGAAAGAGAAGAAGGAAGAGAAGAAGAAGAAGGAGAAGTAGTAGAAGTAGAAGTAGAAGTAGAAGAAGAAGAAGAAGAAGAAAAGAATAAGAAGGAGAAGGAAAAGGAGAAGGAGAATCAGAAGAAGGAGAAGAAGGAGAAGAAAGGAGAAGAAGCAGAAGAAGAAAAATTGTTCCTCCAGTCCACTACATCACAGTGACATAACTCATAACTTTACTCCTTTTGTATAATTTTAGTTCAAGTTTTCAACATTCTGTGACTCTGATTTTGTTTCTGCTTTCTTTTAGAGTAGTTTGCTATATGCATAAAGGGTAGGATTTCCCTTTAAAGTTAAAGGGATTGGGTATTTTTGTCTCAGATTCTGAAACAAGATCCTGGATTTAGCTCATGCTGCAAATCATAATCATAAACCTTTATGTCAGTCAGGACTCAGGAATCCCAAGACGTTTAAAAGCTGATCGCCCATCTGATTATCAAGATATTTATGATTGGAATTCAAAATTTCAAAAACAGTTTTCCCAACGGTTGGTATTAACACTGTAGTCTATTGGGGAAATGAGTATGTAACTGTACGTCGCTCAAAGAATTTTTACTTTTTTGAGGCATTTCATGATCTTTTTGTAGCGCAATTTTTTTCAATATTACACCATATCACAGATGCTGATAACACGTACATGTACATTGTAGGGCCATGCATCTCGGATTTGGCATTGTTTAACAATGCCTTTAAAGGACTGTCATGAGAACCGAACTTGTGAATTCCTAACCTAAATTTCACCCCAGGTGGGATTGTTCCACCCACACAAAGGTAATAAAGAGATTCAACTGTCAATTGTAAAATATATATATCTCTATCTGTCATAACACCTGTGTCAGACTGTGTGACCTTAAACTTGAATGATTCTAGTTCAATTCTGTCTTTTGCTTCAATTTTGAAGCCACACAGTATGGCGAGAGAAAGATAGAGAGAGAGAGAGAGAGAGAGAGAGAGAGAGAGAATGATATACTTCTACATGTATGTCGATACTTGACAGAATCAATCAGTCAGGATATAACATTTGCATACTGAATTATGTACACTGTACACGATACAAGGCATGCTTACACTGTAAATGTAAATGTAGCCCTTCCCTATAATACTTTTAGGTTAATGTTTATGTTTTGCAACTGAGTGATTTGTTTGCTTGGTGATAAGAATACAAGTGAAGCTTGTTCACAAGGATAAGCAATAAATGGACCTCCATGACAGTCTTTCAAGATCAAGATGAGTTTAGGTAATGTAAAATAAAATGTAAAATACATGGGAGTGAAACTGGACAAATATATTGTGAAATATTACAAGTACCGGTAGTCTTACATCTACATGAACAATATACAGGTACAATGTACATACAGTACTGGGGGCCGTTTCTCGAAACCAACTCCATGACCGTCATATCTTTGTCGCGACCTACGGAGATGTCATGAAGTGGATAAACCGTTTCACAAAGCCATGACAAGCCATGACAGACATGATATCGATATATCGCGATACTAGCAGCTCAAGAAGATAGTCTTTGTCACGATCCATTTGATTTATGAAGAATAACCTAAAACAAGTTTTGGGGCTAAAATTGTTCAAAAAGAAATATATACATATAAATTCTCCTAAAATAAATAATAAATAGTGTCATTATCATATTTACATCATCAAACGATTTGCATATTTCTGTAAAGATTCTTAAATTGAAGAAAAACCGGTGAGTGTTTTTTTTTCGACAGTCGAATCAAAAGTTAGTTGAAGGATACCGTAATGTGATAGTTTATCAATACGTACTTTTTTGTTTATTGTGACGAGGAATTTTAGGCAAAATGCTTTTTCTCAGCCAGTTTTTATTCTAGAGTCTCATAAATACTCGTTATATAATTGATTTGATATTGAAAATATAATTTGGAAGAAGTAATTAGAGAGGGAATAATAATGCACATAGGCCCCAAAGGTATGACGGTATCCTAAGAAAAGACTATGAATCGACTATGGAAAACGGTGTGTAACATTCTTATCTCTCTTATTTATATGTTATAGTTTAATGATTTGTGATTTAATGTTTATATTCAGCTTTTTAAAGTTTCTGTATAATTTGTATTCTCACTTTTGTACATTTGAATTTCGCATCCCAGAGAATTACGTACCGAACTCGTCTATATTTTTCTCAAAATGATAATGAAACTAATCGTCCATTTCGCGGCCCATGGAATGGCAACAAACTGACTTGTGATGGCGCTTTACAGCAATTAAAAAGATATGACAGGTTCGGAGCAGTGACAACTCGCTTGTCGCGGAAGTTGTCGCTCATCTTGGCAAAGACGGCTTCGTGAAACACTTAGCTGACAAGTTGCGCGACAGTGGCGAGATGTCGTTGATCTTGTAGTTGTGACGGTTTCGAGAAACGGCCCCCTGTATGTCAAGATTTATGTGAATTTTGAGCAACTAAATGTAAGTACCTTCTCTAGAAAGTGTTTGCCAACGGTTATCTCCCCAAATCCCTTTTGTTCTTCCCTTACATTTACCTCAGTTTTACCTATTCAAATGTACATGTAATTCTCTACAGACACTTATTTCAATAAATTATCTCAATAAATTATCTCAATTAATCATTTCAATAAATTATTTCAATAACTAATTGCAATAAATGATTTTAATAAATAATTTCAATAGATAATATCAATTGATAATTTCATTAGTTAATTTCAATTGATAATTTCATTAGATAATTTCATTAGATAGTTTCAATAAATTATTTCAGTAAATTATTTCAATAAATTATTTCAATATCGGTAATTTTGCAAAGTCAATGTGTTGCACAAAGCAATCGTAAGTATTGTCAATAAGTGGGGCCTACAGTATTGTCTCAAGTGTGCAAAATTGCATATGTGGCAACAGATGGCTATGCAGAGAGGCAACGAGAGCAACCAAACATTAAGTTAAATCTGAATGCTACACTACAGTGTAAATTAGACATGTACTTTTATGTAAATCCTCTTTCCTGGTTACCAAATAATTTAAATACCAATCCTTTGAATATAACTGTTACAGTCACACAAATATTTGCAAAGCAGCGGGAAAGTCAACACAAATAGGATTATCTGGAGAAAATCTGTGAATTTTGAAGACACGGAAATAGACTGCACCTCACAATACTAAGAGGGTGGAGAATTTATATCATACTATCTGGACTGATAATCTGTAAAAGCTAAATTGACAACATTCTTTAACAAATACAAATGTAGCTGCATCTTTAAAGATAAACTTGAGTTCTGGTCAAAAAAGAAAATTAATTCTCACAGAATAAAATGAAACTTACACTGAATGTTCGAGATCACAATTAAATGTCATTTGCCAATCAATTTTGGTAGAAAATGTATACTGGCTGAGTAATGAGCATAGAAAGATATAAAGGACATCAAGGTTAGTAGCCCCGACACCATTTGTGTAGGCCCATATACATCTTTCTGTGTACAGTGCTTGTTACTTTACCTAGACTGGGCCAAATTTATTATGATTTTGATGACTCCAGAACCTTGCAGTACACACCAATACTTACATGCTACATGATCAACTTTTTCTGATCCATTCCAGACCCTTTCTTTCACAATGCAATTAATTGCATGACCAGAACTAAACTTTATCTTTAAGCCAATCCAATCTTATCCAGGAATTTGTAGAGTGCCAATATCTGGTTACCTAAATCAAAGGTGCTGATGAGAGTGAATAACTTCTGAATATGGCGTCCATGCATCGGGGGAAGACTAAGGTAGTGGCTAGTTTTACGCAACAACAACAGCCAAATATGCACACAGAAACTACTGAAAAAAGGATTAGCTGAGAATGTGTTCATGTGACAAATGCTTGCGTGACTTGCTTGATTTTCTCATTATTCTTTGATTATTCACGGTTCCGATCATTTGATGAAAACAAATCTCCTTGCTTTTCTAAGATTGTCCATGACGGCGCTTCAAATTTTCGATGTATTGCAATTAAGTCGAAAGTTCGAAACATCTTCCCAACCTCTTCAAAAAGTAGACAAGAACCAAAACCTATGAGACTTTGCAACTGGAAAAGTCAATGAAATATACAAATTCCTGATTTGAGTACTTTTCCTCAATTCCCTGAGTTTTTCCCCAACAGGAAATACCAGATTTTCTCCAATTCCATTATAGCTAGAAAACCTGTCATTACTCCGCAATTACAGTAAATACCTTTTCTACTTAATTTGTTTTACACTT
This sequence comes from Strongylocentrotus droebachiensis, assembly GCA_035222895.1. Taxonomy (NCBI): domain Eukaryota; kingdom Metazoa; phylum Echinodermata; class Echinoidea; order Camarodonta; family Strongylocentrotidae; genus Strongylocentrotus; species Strongylocentrotus droebachiensis. Next base: position 43,464 of record JAVYIG010001854.1, read on the forward strand.
TTGTTCTGTATTGGAGCCACAAAGGTATTAGGGACTTTTAGATTTGCGTGGACTGATACGTGTGACGTCCATTCAAGGCAGTGCATTAAAAGGACGTCGACCGTAGCAATCCACATTGTCTTCGTGCGAATCTAAAAGTCCCTATTACTGTAACTTTAATACTGAGACTTGATCACTTTAATGCTTTAATGTGGCTCCAAACTACAGTAGATCGGTCTCGCTTAGATTGATTTGCGTGAATTTGTTTGTCTTGGAATCAGAAATAAAGATTACATATTAAAGATAAAGACCTGTGAAAGAAACGTTGTGGAATCGATCAGAAAAGGTGAAAAGTATTGGTGTGTACTGCAAGGTTCTGGAATCATCAAAATGATAAGAAATTTGGCCCAGTCTCTGTAAAGTTACAAGCACTGTACACAGAGAGATGTATATGGGACTATACGCACACGTGCGCGACACGTGCGTTTATCTCTCACAGACCATGTAGATAAACTAATTTACCAAATATATCGAATAGTAGGCGGTTTCCCCGGCAAAAATGTTATCATCATGTATTAGTCAAAACACATTCTTTCACATGATTGCTAATAATAAGAGCTTCCATTTCATTCTTTGAAATTGGGGCGTTTCCAATACTGGTCTTTACCTTTAACAATTATCTTCTCAAGAGAACTTTGAATTCTGGGAAAGGTGGGAAATATTGTGCTAGCTTTTCATTATTTTTATGGCATTGTGAAATACCGGTAATATCATAGAAATTATAAATGTACCTTGATATTAAAGGATTGCTAATCAAATTCGAAAGATAAATAGACAATGCTGAAAAGAAGTGTTTGGACCAAACTTCATACCACATGTTTGTTAAGTTCCATATACACATTTATGTGCACAATGCATGTTTATAGGAAGCTGAGTCCCTTTCTTATCATTTTGAAGATTCCAAAACCTCACATAATCACAAATTGTCATGTGCCAAATAATCAATCTTTTCCAATGGGCCATGTTTTTGTAATGTAATCAAATTTAATTCTGGCTGCTTAATCCAAGGCTTGTGCATAAATCTTTGTAGAGTGCCATGTTAAAAATCATTTCATTCACCTGTTTTGAATAATTGTATTTCAATTAAATTTCAATAGTCAGAAAGGGAATTGCATACACTACATGTTGTTAAGAAGTACTTGTCAGCCATTATGCTTATCCTACCTAGCAAAAAATAATAAAGATTTGAGCATTAGTATTTATTTCATTATGAAAATGGTAAATTGCTTTCTTTTACAATGCAACGCACCATGAGAAATCAACTTTCTCTTGGAATTCAGAGCTGTCAAGTGCTGTAAAAGGGGATGACCAATTTGAACATGTGTACGTCATCAGCACACAATGTCACTGTCAGATCGGTCGAAGTCCAATCAGCTCAGTTCAGGTTGATAAAACTCCTCACGGGAGCAGAAAATATAAGAGACTTTGCAACTGGTAAAGTCAATGATATAAATGAAAACTCCTGATTTGAGTGCTTTTCCTCAATTCCCTGAGTTTTTCCCCCCAACATGGAAAAAAGGACTTGCCAGATTTTCTCTAATTCCATAATAGCTAGAAAACCTGTCAATACTCAGCAATTACAGTAGATTTGTTTATACTTTTGTCTGTTTTGGAGCCACTAAAGGTCCGTTTTCATCAGCTCAAGTCATTATGCTTGTCCTACATGTCCTACAAAAATTGATAAAGATTTGTGCATTAAATTTGGAATTCAGGAGCTGGCATGAACTCTAAAATGGGATGACCAATTTGAACATGTGTACGTCATCAGCACAGAATGTCACTGTCAGATCACTAGAAGGCCAATCATTTCAGTTCAGGTTGATAAAACTCCTCACGGGAGCAGAAAGAATTTGAGTGGTTGTAACCTCCTGGCCTTGTCTAGACCTGCAGGGCACATTCCTAAACAACTCTAGGTCTACTGTTTCAAATACCTTCCAAGATGATTGGCCAATGGCCAAGTTCAATTTCATTTTTGGTTCAATTTATATCTTTTTCTCTATCCATCATGAAAAGCAACAATGACAATGATATATACAATGAAAAAATAGGTGAGTTTTAAGGGAAAATGGACACTACTGAATAAAGTTTGCCAACAAAAAACTTGTGAGGCGTACACTGTAGTTCCCAACGTACTGTATACACAATAAAAAAAGTCAAATAAATGACAGAATAAGAAAAGAACAAAACAAAAAAGATCTAAAATTTTAACGGTATTGATCTAAATACACGTACATTAAGAAAAAAAAAATTCCTATTAAAAGTTCAAACCCACGTCTGAATGACATCATGACTTTACATTGCATATGTACATGAGTCAGAATTTCAATGTACATGTAGTGCCATTTTTAATGTTGTTCCACAAGTCTACAATGTACATGTAATTGTTTTGCTCAAATTAAAGCCTCTCTATTAAAAGTGTTGGGATTTGGGAGCCTCACAAATTTGATGGCAAAATTTCACATAAATTTGTCGCTGTTTTCACGAAGTGACGGTAGTGGAAAAAAATTGCATTCACTTTGCGTTACAATTTTCCTTACTACCGTCACTTCGTGAAAATAGGGACGAATTGTATGATGATGTGAAAGAGAACATTATTCAACAATCACCACTGCAAGGATTTTCAAAACAAATGTGTTATTAGTAACATAGTTATTACACAAAAATAGATGAAAGAATACAAACTGAGGTTTTCCGTGTACAACAGAAAACCTGTTCTTTCATTAATATTTTGCTTCAAAAACTTTGTTTTGAAAATCCTTGCAGAAAAGTTTGTTAAAATGATATCTTCTTTTACATCATTATAAAATGTAATAGGTGTATTTTTGCCATAATTTTCTAAAAGCACATTTTGGGCTCCCAACACTATACTATAGAGGGGCTTTAAAGCCTATATTTGAAAACTGAAAAGGGGAAATCTGGAACTACAAAGAAGAAAATCCCCAAAAACACATTTAAAAAAAATATTAAAAAATAGATATTTAGAAAAAACCAAACAAAAGCCAAATACATGTACCTACAGTACATGCAAACCAAAGGCAAATGGGTTAATTGGGTACCTGGCAGGATTTAATTTCTTACAATGCTTGACCCTTAAAGGTAAAGACCAGTATTTGCGACGCCCCAATTTCAAAAAATGAAATGGAAGCTCTCATTACCAATCATGTGAAAGAATATGTTTTGACTAATACATGATGATAAAAAATTTGCCGGGAAACCGCCTACTAATTCATATATTTGGTAAATTTATTTCTCTCATGGTCTGGTGAGAGAGATAGGGTAGTCCCATATACATCTTTCTGTGTATAGTGCTTGTAACTTTACGAAGAATGGGCCAAATTTCTTATCATTTTGATGATTCCAGAACCTTGCAGATGCTAGATGCTAGATGATCAACCTTTTCTGATCGATTCCACAACGTTTCTTTCACAATGCAATTGCATGACCATTACTGGTCTTTACCTTTAATATATTTAGCAGCCATGCTAAAGCCGGGATAATACTACAGTGTACATGTACATGTAGGGGAGCGAAGGGAATGGCAATGTGCCAGACATGAGTTCTATAAAAGACTCCATCATTATCAAAAGGTATTCATGAGAGGTTAGAGCAAGGGTACATGACAGAAAGAGATGGAGGTGCATAGCCGCCAACCCCTTCCGAAGGGACGGCACTAGATGATGATGATGATTCATGAGACACCTCCATCACTTTCGCTGTGATTATTCTAAAGTGCACAAAGTGGGACTTCTCCATACATGTTTAAAAAAAAAGGATCTGTTGATATCTGTGGTCATTTGTACTCTGAAATGGTCTTTTAAAGCACAACTACAATTTTGTAACTTGCGATAATTTCTTGCTGTTAATGGCCATCACAAACAATATGTGATTTAGGTAAACTTCTAGTCCCTGATAAATAAAAGGATACCAGTACTTGAAAGATACGCCACTGAGTTGCCAATAGATTAAAAACAACTTCATAAACAATTTTAAGTTTCTTATTTTTTATTGGACTTTTTTCTAATTTTTAAGAGCTAACATCTCTTATTTTTGTCCGTCCATTAACTTAATATCAGGGTGGACTCCTCTTTTAAATCTAAAATGCCACTAAAAATCAAAAGAAATCATGTCTTCCAGAATTCAGATGGTGGCGTTAAAGGTCAATCAGACATAAATAACCATTTCTTTTTGATACACGTCTGTAAAAACGAAATCACACATACTGTATAAGCCTGAGTCATTACGGTTTTTGTGCTAAACGTTTAACCGTTAAATATATACGGGTGGTTTCGTCTACATGTAAATACACATATTTTTACATGTGTGTAAATTCTCAAGTATTCAGTCATTTTGATGAAGACATAATGTTTTCAGATCTCCGTATGATATGATGGAGCAAACTGATGGAAACAATTGATAAGTTAATAAAAGTACGGGACTGGACAATCGACGAGTAGCCAATGTAAATTTCTTAAGACTGAGGAAATTGATTCATGTTTCTTTGTTTGTGTTACAAGTTTTGCTGATTAATTTTTAATTAGCTGTAATCTTGGAATTTGATTAGACAATAAGCAAACAATAAAACAAATCAAATTGGCAGAAAACAGCCAGCAACAACAACAATAATGTAAGACCAAAGCAAGAATCAAGAATCACAGACCAAAGGCAGTTTGTAAATATCACATGATCAAGGCGACTTAAAGATCCAATTGATTATTAAATATTAGGGAAATATGCCTAATAAATTCCTTGTAAACATGAAAAATGCTACAATATAAACAGAGCACATTTTCAAGAATTTTTCCTGATTATGGATTTGTATTTAGATCTACCCAACTCTAATTAGACTCTAGATAAAGTACTACGAGTACGACTTTGATTTTGGCTTGAGTGACCTGCACCAAAATTGACAGTGTCCCATATACCGAATCTATCAATCTATCGGCGCTAGTGTAGTTCCGTATCCATTTTTTTAGCAGTTTCATATCCATTTTTAGCAAAGGAATTTTAGCCCAATTTTTTACTAATTTTAATCATAATCATATATTGCATTTTCCACCTGAATTTGGATCACATCCGACATCGGGAAGCCTCCGTTTAGGGCTTCGATGTCGACGTCGACGCTCAGTACCGTCTCCGCGCTATAGCTTTGCAACTCAAACTGAAGCTATCAGTCTAAAATTATGCAAGCTTCCCGTATAGTTTATGGTATCGTGCATGTGTGTAATACCATAAAGCATACGTGAAGTTTGCATAATTTTAGACCGATAGCTTCAGTTTGAGTTGCAGAGCTATAGCGCGGAGAAGGTACTGAGCGAAGACGTCGACATTGAAGCCCTAAACGGAGGCTTCCCGATGCCGGATGTGATCTAAATTCAGGTGGAAAATGCAATACATGATTATGATTAAAACTAGTAAAAAATTGGGCTAAAATTCCTTTGCTAAGAATCGATATTAAACTGCTAAAAAAACTGCTAAAAAAAAACGGATACGGAACTACACTAGCGCCAATCTATCTAGTATTAGTAATAGTAGATGTAGATCTAGATATAACTTTAGAAATTCTCAAAAAACAGAAACAAATCGTGACATGATAATTTTGCAAAATGTAAACATGGTAAAGTAAACAACACTCAACATCCAATGAATGATCCATGTTTAATGTTATTGCAAATGCAAACTGATTGAGCAAATATTTAAACAAATAGTTTGTGTCAGTTGTCAGATTGTAGGTTGTGTTATTCGATAGATGCAGCAGCTGAATTTGCGACGGAATTCCTCCAATCAGATCCAGAAAGAAGATCAGTGGAGACAAACTGGTCCATCATTGTCAACTTCTTGAACAGGTGTTTGTCTGAGCTTATTCCTTCCAAAATGAGCAAAGGAAGGAGACATCTTCCTTGGATTACTCCTCCTTTGAAACGCCAGATGAGGAAGAGAGATAGCCTATTCAAGAAGGCACACAGCCAGTCTTGCTCCACAGCTTGGACAGCCTACCGACAATTCAGGAACCAAGTTGCCAAAAATGTGCACAGAGCACGTTGTGAGTACGTCAACAACATCATCGGGGCAAGCCTTAAGGACAACCCAAAGTCTTTCTGGTCTTACATCAAGACATGTCGTTCTGAAAACATTGGTATTCCTACCTTGCGTACTCCATCTAAACTATGCGCCTCAGCATTAGACAAGGCAGAGACACTGAACGACTACTTCCAGTCTGTCTTTACCCCTCACCAGCTCCACCCTCTTGTACAGAAAGGACCTTCTCCTTTTCCAACTATTGGTCACCTGCATGTTCACAGGACCGGTGTCGAGAAACGCCTCCAACAACTGGACCCTTCAAAGGCCAGCGGACCTGATGAACTTCCACCCAAGCTCCTAAAGCTGGTAGCTCGCGAGATCGCTTCTCCACTGTCCTTCCTGTTTCAACAAAGCTACAACAGTGGCATCGTTCCAGCCCAATGGAAACAAGCACTGGTTACCCCTATACACAAGTCGGGAGAAAAGTGTGACCCCTCCAACTACAGACCGATCTCACTTACCTGCGTCTGCTGCAAAGTCATGGAACACATCATCCTGAGCCATGTGTCGAAGCATGTTGCAGTGAATAATATCCTCACTGATGCACAGCATGGCTTCCGACGAGGATTGTCAACAACCACTCAATTGACAACAGCTGTCCACGACTGGTCCTCCATCCTACAGCAGCGTAGCCAAGCTGATATAATCTTCTTGGACTTCAAGAAGGCATTTGATCGAGTACCACACCTTCTCCTGTCAACCAAACTCCAGTACTATGGAATAAGTGGTGACTCACTCCAGTGGATAATGTCTCTCCTCACTGATAGACAACAGGCAGTCGTAGTTGATGGATCCAAATCAACATGGAGGGATGTAACATCTGGAGTCCCCCAGGGATCCGTCATCGGCCCTACCCTCTTCCTGTTGTATATCAACGATATCCAAGACAACATCCAGTCCACAATGCGTCTCTTCGCAGATGACAGCACCCTCTATCGTGAGATTCGATGCCCTGAGGATCATCAAATCCTAAAGGACGATCTCCAACAGCTGTCCAGGTGGTCTTCAAACTGGATGATGGACTTCAACGTGAAAAAGTGCGCTATCCTCACCATCACACGGAAGCGCACTCCCAGCATCCGAGAATACCACCTGTCAAATGGACTGATTCCGAGAGTGAAAGAGTACAAGTACCTTGGAGTTACAGTTGCTGCTGATCTCCGTTGGAACAAGCACTGCCAATCCATCCGGCATAAAGCAAGCCGTACTTTAGGCCTTCTTCGCAGGACTCTCTCACCCTGTACCAGGGATGTAAAGTCCAGGGCCTACACAGCCTTAGTGCGCCCTCAATTGGAGTATGCCTCGGAGGCTTGGAACCCACACAGCGTCACGGTCACAAAAATGCTAGAGCAAGTACAAAGAACAGCGGCTCGCTTTGTGTACCGTGACTACAGATACACCACATCACCATCAGCTCTTGTGGCAGCTCTAGGGTGGGACACGCTTCACACACGACGAATCCTTGACCAATGCACCCTTCTCTACAAGATCCATCACAGACTTGTCTCCATTCCTGCACCAACTATTCTTATCCCTGCTACATACTTCGGAAGACACGACCACAACCTGAAGTATGTAATTCCTGTTGCAACTATCGACTCCTTCAAGTTCTCGTACTACCCAAGAGCAATAAGGATCTGGAACCATCTGCCAGGCTCAGCAGTCAATGCAACAGGAATAACCAACTTCAAGGAGGCTGCTCTACCCTCCATCAGAATGATGCAGCCCCCTGTTGGTTCTCACATCGTATAAGCTTACTAGCTTGGTTTTTACTTGCACTGGACTTAGCATATTTTACTGTAAATTGACAAGTGCTTTGTCCACACACCATTCCAGCAATTCATGACACTCCTTGTAGTTACTCGCCTCACCTACCATCCCAGTATAGCTTCCTGAGTGAGCTGCCAAAGGGATTACCCAACCAAGTACCAAGTACCAAGATAATTTGTAGCATAAAACTTGAAAGTGATTCCAAGTCAATCACAAAATTCGCAAACATTGAATGCCTGCAAACGTTCTGCGACTGAAAAAAAGAAGCCCTCAGCTGCTCTGTGCACCCGAGCGAGCGAGCGCGAGTGCAGAGGCGCTGTTGGCCATAGCGCTTGGCGAAGCCACGGGGGACTGCTTGCTGTGCCGAGAACTGGGGGCCGTTTCTCGAAACCGTCATAACTACAAGATCAACGACATCTCGCCACTGTCACGCAACTTGTCAGCTAAGTGTTTCACGAAGCCGTCTTTGCCAAGATGAGCGACAACTTCCGCGACAATGAGTTGTCACCGCTCCGAACCCGTCATATCTTTTTAATTGCTGTAAAGCGCCATCACAAGTCAGTTTGTTGCTATTCCATGGGCAGCGAAATGTACGATAAGTTTCACTATCATTTTGAGAAAAATATAGACGAGTTCGGTACGTAATATTCTTGGATGCGAAATGCAAATGTAAAGAAGTGATAATGCAAATTATACAGAAATTTTAAAAAGCTGAATATAAACATTAAATCACAAATCGTTAAACTATAGCATATAAATAAAAGAGATAAGAATGTTACACACCGTTGTCCATAGTCGATCCATAGTCTTTTCTTAGGATACCATCATACCTTTGGGGCCTATGTGCATTATTATTCCCTCTCTACTTACTTCTTTCAAATTATATTTTCAATATCAAATCAATTATACGAGTATTTATGAGACTCTAGAATAAAAACTGGCTGAGAAAAGGTATTTTGCCTAAAATTCCTCTTCATAATAAACAAAAAAGTACGTATTGATAAACTATCACATTACGGTATCCTTCAACTAACTTTTCATTCGACTGTCAAAAAAAAAACACTCACCGGTTTTTCTTCAATTTAAGAATCTTTACAGAAATATGCAAATCGTTTGATGATCTACATTTGATAATGACACTATTTATTATTTATTTTAGGAGAATTTATATGTATATATTTCTTTTTGAACAATTTTAGCCCAAAAACTTGTTTTGGGTTATTCTTGATAAATCAAATGGATCGTGACAAAGACTATGTTCTTGAGCTGTATCATGTCTGTCATGGCTTTGTGAAACGGTTTATCCACTTCATGACATCTCCGTAGGTCGCCGACAAAGATATGACTGTCATGGAGTTGGTTTCGAGAAACGGCCCCCAGCTCTAGCAAACGCCGTGTCCAGTCTGTGGCTATGCTGTGCTTGGGTATGGCTTCAATTCGACCGCAACAAACAACAGTCCGAAAAAATGAACACACAAATAGGATTCTACTACAGATAAATTATCGACATTTAGAGTGAAAAATTGTCACAAGCACCATGAACATTAAGTTTTGCGATATGCTGAACTTACGATTAAGATGATTTCCGCCTGCAAATAGTCAATTTTGGGGTAGTTTTGCCACGCCTAACTTCTTGTTCTGAAATCGTTGTTTACGATACAACTTTTCATGCTTACCTTCAATCAAGGCTTACGGCTTTTTTTCTCTCTCTCTTTTATTATTTTGTAATATTTCCGAAAAAGCGGAGGAAGAACAAGAAGAAGAAGAAGATGATGAATTCTATGTTGTCACCAGTGGCGGATCCAGGGGGGGGGGGCCCGGGGGGCCCGGGCCCCCCCCCCCCCCCCCTTGAGAAAAAAATCATGTAAAATCACGTGATTTTTACCTTTTTGGGGGGTTGGGCCCCCCCCCCCCCTGGCGCTCAAGGGGGGGGGGGGGGGGTGCAAATTGAAAAATTTTAGAGGACCAAAAAAAAAAAAAAAAATGTGCTCACTACCCCCCCCCCCCCCCCCCCCCCCCCCCCCCTCCCCACTGAGCGACTTTTCGGCCGGCGCGATTTTCAAATTTTCGGGAGCAAACAAAAATGAAGAAAGTTGGGCCCCCTCCCCTAAGAAATCCTGGATCCGCGCCTGGTTGTCACTGTTGTTAAATATTTACGTTTTTATTGGTTTCGACGGAAGTATAATTTAAAGTGAATTTGCCTTTTATTTCTGGGGCAGATACTTTTTGTTGTCGATTTCTGGCAAAATTTAATGCATGTTATCAAAAATATGAGGACCACAAAACAACAATAACAATAAAAATGCACGGGATGAATGTAATAAAACTACTCAATAATGTTGTAACGTTTGACAAACTAAATATTTTTTACTTTTGACTTTTCATAATTTTATTTTAGTTTTGTTTTACAAATCTGAAAACTCATATGCATAATTATATGCATCTCAAAGAAAATACAGGATGAAGAATACAACAGTGCATTTCGTGTATCTCTGCTTGAAATTATTCGTTTCTTGGGGGGGGGGGGGCTGAAACGTCTGAAACGTAAAAGTAAATGTGCCTATAGGCTTAGAGATATATGTTGCGGGAGGCGTCATTTTTTTCTGCGGCACAGATTGGGGCTTTTTTTTGTAAAGAGGTCTTGATCGATTTAACCCTAACCCTAAAATTTCCTATAGGCTCAACACGCACCTAACCCTAATCTGTGCCGCAGAAAAAAATAACGCTTGCGGGGAGGTATGTCCAGGCGTCTTCTTATCTCGTATAGTTTTCCCTTTCTCGACCCCCCCCCCCTCTCCCTCTCTCTCTCTGTCTGTCTATCTCTCATCTGTTTATTTCACCTTTCCCCCCTTTCGTTTTTATTTTCACTACTCGAATGTATCCACGCCACTGTTGTCACAAGTAGCAGGCAATTTAGATCTTGAATTTGAAGATCTAGACCGAGAAAAATCGGCAAGGGGGTCAGGAGAAAGGGTGGATATTATAGAGGGGGCCGTGGGTTGATGGCTTCTAAGAAGAGGGGAGGGAGGGAGGAAGGGAGGGAGGGACCGATAGAAAGAGGGAAAGAGAGAGGGAGAGAGAGAGAGAGAGAGAGAGAGAGGGGGGGGGTAGAGGGAGAGTAGGAGGGGGGGGGGGTATAAAGAAAGATACGAAAGAGGGCCGGATCGGTAATGAATATAGCAGTAGAGCAGGGGTCGATGGAATGGGTTTGGACTTGATCTCTTTCCCTCTCTCATTCATACTTAGTTCCCAAAAATGTAATGCTTAGTCAACCTGGGCGACACGTTGGGGGGGGGGGGGGCTGCTTAGAAAACACAGCGGGGAAGGGGTGGGAGCTTCTTCTTCTTCATTTTGTTTAATTCAATTCTCTTTCTCCTTAATAATCCTGATATTGGCACATGGGATTTACTTAAATTTAGTTAGGCCTATTATTGTTGAGGAATTTTATCAGGATTAGTAATTTTTCTTCGAACTCCTATGACACGTGTTGCTATGTTAGGTAAACCTCAGATGGAACACAAGCATTTGGGATCTGAGGAAAACACTCAAAGTAGCTGGGCCCAGTCAAACCGGTCTATAGCGACCGCCCAATTAGGGAAACACAAAAAGTGGTCACAGGTTCCTTTAGAACATGTTTCAATGAGAAACAAATTTCAAGGGAAACAAAATGTCTTTGTAGATAGGTGGTCAATAAAACAGGTTCGACTGTACTAGTAAGAGAAGCTGCGCCATTTTTGTATAACTTAACCCTAATAAGGCCGGGGGGGCATTATGGCCCCCCCCCCCTCCACTATTTTTCTGATTGCTCGAGAACGCATATGGATGGCGCCCCGCCGCTCGCTGACTTTTTTCTTTTGAGTCTTGCGCAACTTTTAAAATAATTTTTTTGAAAATCGGACCTACGGTTACAAGGTCACGTGACCTTTTGTCTTTGCATGTCAGCCCGAAAATCGCTCATTTTCGTGATTTGTGTACAAAACATAATTATGGAAAAGTCATTTTTCCTAAAAACAGATCAACCATGGGTTATTGGGTCTTGTTTAAAGTTTAGGTGGTTGTTTTTGAAGTCAAAATAGTTGAATTATAGTAAGAAATGAAATAAAACAACAAAAACAATGAAATACATAAGTTAAAAAAACAATGAAATATAAGAAATTATCAAAACAAGGGATAACATAAGGAATGAGCTGGTTCTTCCAATTTTTTTGTCGTATTATTATTCAGAATGGTCTAATGAATATATGTAGTGAAAAAGAATGCTTAAATATGAATAATATATGATTTATGGATAAAAATGTGATTTTTATGACTTTATTTGCATAAATTACCATAAAAATGCAAATGAGTGAATATTTCAAAAAAAAGTGAAATTATCATATTATTCTATACACTTCACTTGACATGCGTGCAAACTTTCGCGGCAATCGGCCGCTTCGCGGTCGAGATCTTAGGGGGGGGGGGGCATAATGCCCCCCCCCGGCCATACTAAGACCTCAAATAGCCCGGCCTTTTTAGGGTTAATGCACACATTATAATTACAGTCATGCAGTAGGCCTATGCCAAATTGCAAACATTGCCTGTTGTTGTCACTACGGTAAAGAATGCAATCGTTGTTCCAACCTCTATGAAATTTGCCTTCTGACTCATGACGGAGATACAATATGATATGTATTGATGTACATGTATAATACCTGTCTCTAATTGCTATAATATATCAATTTGAAATGGTCTATTGCAAATTTCGGTAATTTTGTAAGAGAAGCGCCCCCATTATTGCAAGCCAGCTATGAGCAGAAATTTCAATACAATGGCTCTGGTTAGTAAAATCATTTTTTTTAAAATGATTGTAAGTTAATCTTTCTGGCAAATCATGGAAACATTATTATACTACAAAGGTTGAATTGCCCTCACTGTATTATTTTAAACTTAAAGTCACAAAAAAGTATCGTTTTTTGTTGTTGGAAAGCATAAAATGGTGTCTTCAAGGAAATAATATTTTTTGACACGGCTACATAAGTCAAAGGCTATTAAGTGGGAAATGACGGCGCTCAATCTTATTTGCAAAATGATATCAAATACAGTATCAATTTATCAAAACAATATAAAAATACATTGGGGCCAAACCAAAACAACACAAATTCATTATGCGTTGATTTCCAGTTTATTGCGAAATCATAATGGAAAGTAACAACAAATTTGGAAAATATTATCAATGATGACAAAGATGACTAATAAAACCCTGTCCATGTTAGTCGAGCGTCATCTCTTGTTGAAAACATTACAGTGAAGAATATATTTGTGAATGCTTTTCATTGAGCTCATGTATGTAAAAAAAGAAACCTAATACTTACTGGTCAGTTTCTGGATTAATTTCCCCGTGGGTATTGTTTAAACTTTAATTAAATTGATCTGTAGACCTATCTATGTCGGTTTCATACAAAGCAGTTAACCAATATTATTTTTAATTGAGTGTTCGTTTCAGTCTTCTAGCTCTGATCTTCTTCTTCTTTTTCTTCTTCTTCTACTTCTTCTTTCGAGAAAGGCGTCGTTGGTGGAAAGTGGCCCAAAATTGTCCGAATGATAAATAAACACAACATAACCCAAAGGATGGATATCAATCATATTGTGCGTTTGTGATTAAATTAATTGCTCTTCTAAACATGTAAAGTTGTTAACAGCAAGAAATAACATTTTCTCGCTCGAAGCGACCTATAGCAAGACAACAAATACAATTTAAATTGACTTTGCTCTATAGCATACATTTTGTACAAATAAGTGTAGCCTTCTTTTTAAAAAGGAGGGCCGATGCACCCCCCCCCCCCCCATGCATAATACAGAGTCCGGCACTTATAAATCTATTTGGGATAATATTGTTCTCATGGCCCAGCTTCTTCCCCACTGCGAAATACCCCGGGAAATACTTTTCAAACCGTGACATATGGAATTCAGTGCTATAAATCCAAGCTTTTGAAGGACGTCCCATGATCTGAAAGTGCAGTGGGATGTCGAAAAAAAAGAAAAGAAAGAAAAACAGTCTACACAGTTTTTAAAAAAAGTGAGAAAAGAAAGAAGAAAAAAAGGTGAGAAAAGAAAAGAAGAAAAAGTAAGAAAAGAAAATCAAAAGGAATTAAAAGACAAGAAAAGAAAAGGAATTAAAAGACAAGAAAAGAAAGAAAAGAAAAGAAAAGAAAAGAAAAGAAAAGAAAAGAAAAGAAAAGAAAAGAAAAGAAAAGAAAAGAAAAGAAAAGATAAGAAAAGAAAAGATAAGTAAAGGTAAAAAAAGAAAAGAAAAGAAAATAAAAGAAAACGGAAAGAAAAGAAAAGTTAAGGTAAATGAAAGAAAAGAAAAGAAAAGGGAATTAAAAGACAAGAAAAGAAAGAAAAGAAAAGAAAAGAAAAGAAAAGAAAAGAAAAGAAAAGAAAAGAAAAGAAAAGAAAAGAAAAGAAAAGAAAAGAAAAGAAAAGAAAAGAAAAGTAAAGAAAAGAAAAGAAAGATAAGAAAAGTAAAGGTAAAAAAAGAAAAGAAAAGCCTGAAAAGGAAAAGAAATGAAAAGAAGATGTGAAAAGAGAAAGAGAGAGAGAGAGAGAGAGAGAAAGGCAAGAATAGGATAATAACAAAGAAAACAAATGTAAAGAAAAGAACAGAATTTAAAAAAAATGCAATTAAAGAAAAGAATAATGAAAAGAAAAGAAAAAGAAAATAAAAGAAGAGAAAGAGAAAAGCGAAGAGAAGGGAAGAGCTAGAGAGTGAAATAAACGAAAAGGAAAAGAAAAGGAAAGGAAGGCTCATAGCATGCATTTGAATGAATCATGCTTCAGTGAATTTTTCCAGGATCAAATGGAAATGGAAAATAGTTTACATAAAAACTATTTATAGGCATATTATTATTGCACGATACAGTCATGACTATTATAAGAACCGAGCGAGTCGGTCAAGTAGTTTAGCCAAAAACATTCACTAGTGTCAAGACAATCTACTCTGACTTATTTTCGTAGTACGTCCGTGAAGATTACTATACTACAGCTATAGCGCTAAAGAAGCTGTAACTCTTCGCGAACTTCCGCTTTAGCTTTCACTTTAGCTCTCAGCGATTAATTAAGGTAAGTGTGAAAACTTTCAAGCTTGTAGCTTATATCAATTTTAAATGTAATATTTTCATAAAATGTTAATAATGGCATCATTATTCATTATTTCATAAGTTTTTTCTCTTAAAAAAGCTGTCAGTTACTTGATAAATCATGTCTAATTGACCAGTCCAAGTCTTGCAATTCACACACAGTTATTTATTTATGGCAGGAAGTGTGGTCCCATGTATTGCTTTTTGTGTAAATCTGTAACTTGCATGAACATGATGAATGTCTACATTTACTTCGAGTTTGACTTGGTCAAGAGTCTAAACATTCATTCAATCATCATTTTGGAATGAAATTGATCGTGTACTGGTAGATCTGGCAAGACTAGTCAGACGCAGAGCTGGTTGCTAGCGGTCGGTTCTTGACTTTTTGGTTATTTTGATCGAACATTCAACTTTAATTTTTATTGCAAATAATCTTGAGAGTTGAGGAGTCGAAACGTAAATCAGAGTCAGACACACTTTAAAAGCTGACAATCATTCTACAATATTAAAAAGTAAACCTTAACCATGCATGATCATGACGATGAACATATTATGATAAATTTCATTAGACTAGACATGATTAACTCCGCGGGAAACACACATAGGAGCATCACTATCCTGGCTGTGTAGTAAAAGCTGTGCTTTTGATTCTCAACATTTCAAAAATCACTGTACAAAACTCAACTGATATCACTCAAAATCAGTACTTTAGTGACAATTGATGACACCTAAATATCAGTAAAATGCATTGTTTTTAACTTAATGATGTTAAAAAGAATAATTTAAAAATTCAAATTGTAAGTCTAGTGTCAAACTTTGCTTACAGCTGCATCGACATGATTGTGTACAGTCTATGCAATATTGTGTGGTGTGTGTGTATTTGTATATGGCTCTAAAAATACCCGCCTCGCAGCAAGCATGCAGTGCTAGAGGTCAATACGCATTGGCATTGACTCTCTATGCTTTGCTGGAGTGGCGGGAAATGCTCCCATCAACGATTCTCTCTGCCTGCAGAAATTTGCAGTGCCTTCTTGATAATTGATTGTAACAACACTGTCCCATAAATATTAATTCATAAATTAAAGACTAAAAGTAGAATGTGGAAGAGACATTGCAAATCATTGAATGTAATGTAATTTCAAAACCACACTCTTGCATATATGTGATATGGGTTCCATGAACAGAGGATGGAGCATCATCAAAGCAAAGCTTTTTTTAATGAAGTTGGCAAAAAGTTATGCCTTTCAAAACTCAATGCTCTTCACCTCAAATTAATTTTTCACAGTCCTATGCTCCGAAAACACAGTGTGATTTGTTAAATCAAATAATGTTTTTATCAAGGATCAAGTCTTTTAAAGGGGCGAAGCACTGACACCATTCAGGTTGGTTGTCGGAGTGCAAAGTGCACAGTTGTGGCTCTGATAAGAAAAGAATAGGGCAACTTTAGGGTATTAAACGCAAACCAATGCCCGCTTTTCTTGCAGAACTCCGCCAAAAAATGTTCTACATGTACCAGATACATGTTTTATCTATCAACCCCCTCTCCACTCCCTTTCAGAATAGATTCACCCCCTGTGTGTGTACAGTGTATGTGAATTGTCATGTTTTCTTTCCTTTTGCTTTGGAGATTTTGTGTGTACTTTGTTTATTGAACTAAATAACATGCATGTGCCTCATTCTGGTGACGGTTTGGGAAGAATACTGGGTACTTACAGTAGAGGGTTTTCTCAAATCTAAAGTAGACCTAGACTAACTTACATGTAGTTGTTGCTAGCCTTAAGGGCTCCCTTGAAATGTTTTTTATGATATTATTCAAGGGAGCCTTAACTGGCTCCCATACCCCTGCACGGAGAGGCATGTAAACAAAACCCAAAAGTGGTCCAAAATCACACTTTCGCGCACTCGACCAATATTGGACAGTGGCTTTGATAAATTTTGTCGTAGTTTTGGTCTTAATTACTGCCTTAATTTCAAAATCGGATCTGAAAATAACAAAATAAGAGCAATTTTCTTACCAGACCGATACAGCTCAGCTCCCTTTTCACGTGTACCGTGTGAATTCACGATGTCTAAACAATGGTGATGACCTCTGACTGGCACTTCCGTAATTGTGGGTAAATTGTGCTGCTTCCGTATAATGCGCTGTATGAGTGTAATTCAGCGCATTATACGGAAGCAGCACATTTACGAAGTGCCAGTCAGAGGTCATCACCATTGTGTAGACATCGTGAATTCACACGGTACACGTGAAAAGGGAGCTGAGCTGTATCGGTCTGGTAAGAAAATTGCTCTTATTTTGTTATTTTCAGATCCGATTTTGAAATTAAGGCAGTAATTAAGACCAAAACTACGACAAAATTTATCAAAGCCACTGTCCAATATTGGTCGAGTGCGCGAAAGTGTGATTTTGGACCACTTTTGGGTTTTGTTTACATGCCTCTCCGTGCAGGGGTATGGGAGCCAGTTAAGGCTCCCTTGAATAATATCATAAAAAACATTTCAAGGGAGCCCTTAAGGCTAGTTGTTGCAGGCTAATATTGGCAACATGGGAGGTTGTTAAATGGAGGCCCTGTGTACAGGAGAGTCACCACCTTTGCACGTTAAGAACCCACTGCACTATTCGTATACAGGGGGAAACCCCTAGTGGTCCACCTGCACACCCCAGTATATACTTTTCTTTTGTCCTTTTGTGAGCTGAATATAAAGATGTATTTATGATGTATTTATGTCTCCCACATGGGGATTCATTCAACTGTTGGTACATACTGTGGGATATCATGTGGAAAGCATTCTGCATTTCTGAATCAATTCCTCTAATCAATCACAAGTTGGCACTCTCCTATCTCTTATGTGCATGAGTTGCGATTAATCGTAGCTGTTTACAAGACGGTGCCTAGAAAAGACGAATCACTCGTGATGGCCATACATGTACAGAAGTGTACCGTTTTTGCCTATCTGAATATACTTTATCATTGCCCAAACAAACTTTCATGTCTTAATTATTTGTATGATTTTAATTGCTTCAAAAAGTCAATATTTTCAGATACAGAATCCTCCTGTCCTGTATTGTGATGTATTCCTTTAGGCTTAATTTGTTCCGTCAGGTCTTCGCGTTGGGTTGTGTTGTAACACAAACTTTTGCAAAAATATTCCTCCATACTTACAAAAGGTTGGGTAAAATTAATGAAAATAATCACAATTTTTTCAAAGGTGGTCCAAGAGATACAGTGTAGGCTAATTTGTTAATGTGTACATTTGTGAAGGCATGCCCAAACAATGATGAGCTGTCAATCACTGGTCTTTTTACAAACTCTTGTAATTATTTATCTTGAATTAAAAAGTGTCTGGTTGAGATTAGACTTTTCATAAATTTGCTGTATTTTAGGTTTTTCAGAACTTGTTGGGTAAACTGGACCCAACATTTTGGGGATAAGAGGGGCGTATTTCGCGAATGTTACACCCAATTTGTGGGGAATTAGGGTTCGCGAAACCTGAAGACGCGAAGACCTGATAGAACGAAGTAAGCCATTCCTTTTTCATCCTCATGGTACATTGTATGTTGTAATCCACTATTCCACATTTTCCTATTTTCCTATTTCATATATGTAGAACAACATAGGTGATTGGCTGATCTTTCTTCTTGAACTTTGACCTTGCTCGCTGATTGGTCGTCATCTAACCTTCCTGGTGTTTTGGATGCAGGCTAATGCAAGTTTTCTTCACAGATCTATCCTACATGTAGATTGCCCTAAACGCATGTCTGACACTGCAAGTTCATTCACTGTTTGCCAACCCCGCATGCAAGCCCAGCACTCGTTTTAATTGACTATGGGCCATAGTATTAGCAAACATAAAGGGAGAAGCAGGCCTAATACCCCAAAGAGTGGAGAAGGCAGCAAGGAACCTCTAGACAGCAAAGAGTCCATAGACAGCAACAAAACTAGGAACAGTAGTGAGGTACATGTAGGAAGTAGTGACCCTAGACCGGCAAGTGTGGTAGAGGATACCCCACCAACCGAGAATCCGGATAGCGAAAATCAAGAAGTGACTACTAAGAGCGAATCTACGTCTCCACAGGTTACAGACCCTTCGGCACAGGATCCACAGGTTCAGATGGAGAGACAGACAGAGCGTTCATCGAGCATGGAACCCAAGGACCTCATGATCAGTTACAGCCACCAGGACAGGGACAAGATGAGGATAATGATAGGTGAGTTTGTATCTACCAATAAGAATGCTGATGATGATAATGGAAATGATGATGATGATGATGATGATGATGATGATGATGATGATGACAGGTGAGTTTATATCTGATCATATTCCAATAAGGATGCTGAGGATGATAATGGAAATGATGATGATGATGATGATGAAGATGATGACAGGTGAGTTTCTATCTGAGCATGCATGATACTACCAATAAGAATGCTGATGATGCTGCTGCTGGTGCTGATGATGATAATGGTTATGATATTGATGATTGTGATGAGGATGGTGATGATGATGACGGTTTTGATGAATATGACGAGGAGGAGGATGATGGTGATGATAATGGTGGTGGTTATGATGCTGATGATGATGATGGTGATGATGATGATGATGATGATTGTGGTGGTGATGATGGTAATGCAGGTTTTGATGATGATGGTTATGATGACGGTGGTTATGATTCTGAGGGTGATGATGATGGTTATTATGATGATGATGGTGATGATGGTTTTGATGGTTTTGATGATGATTATGATAATGAAGATGATGATGATGATGAAAAATGATGATGATAAATTATAATGATAAAAAATAGTGATACATTAAAATACATTTGGTGATAAGGACTATGGGATCATAAATTTCTAATCGTAAATGACGGTGAGGAGGATGATGATTAAGTTGATGATGATGATGATGATGGTGATGATGATGATGATGATCAATGGTGATGATGGTTTTGATGATGATGATGATGATGATGGACCTAATGATGGTGATGAATACATTCAGTGATTAGTATTATGGGATTGTAAGTTTCTAATCGTAAATGATGAATATATGTTTATTGGGCAAGTCCAGGCTATCTGGCCCAATAGTATCACCTCATATTAAAATGGGGTTATGCATGATCATTTAGTGGAGTACAAAAATTACCCCCTATTTGCATACTTTGAAGAACATTTCTTTAAAAAATATGACCCCTGTTTGAGTAAAAATGGGCTCTAGATTCATGCATAACTTTTCTTTTGTTCTTATCAAGTAACGGTACACATTTCACAAAAAGTACCCTTCTTTGCAAAAATTCATAAAAATGCATTCTGACAAGGTAGTGAAAATCTGAATTTCTTTAAAAAATATCTTGCAATATAATAAAACAGAACGCAGCCTTTTTAATACCAATGTTGTCTATTTATTACACGTAGAGGCCCTAGAGAAAGCTGGTATCTCTGTGTGGGTTGATGAGACAGGTCTGAAGGCTGGCGTTGAGTTCCTGAACAAGATCGGGCAAGCTATCATAGATGCCAAGGTAATGTATCTTATTCCCACTACCATGTGTTAACCCAAAGCAATTTATGGTTACTTTTTAGCAACATTTTATTATTTTTTGTTATCTTTTGATCCAGGATGCACAGAATTACACATGCTAAATTAGGAGAAAATGCAAAAATTGCTGGAAAATTTGAGTGCATTCTCATCTGTGTCAGTACATTGTGCAATTCATAAATAAGAGCGATTTAATCGAAAATAATCATTGACATAGATATCTCAATTGGCAGTGCAGAGAGAGAGAGAGAGAGAGAGAAGTGTATAATCACTGTTTTTGCTCTTTGTTTACAAAATGGCAATTTTTTGTAATTTTTCATTCACACTGTTAGTGTTACATTTGATCTATTTAACTATGAAAAGAGTGAAAAATACAAATAATTGTTATGCAACTTGATAAGGAAAATGCAATTTATTCAGACCTACCGGTATACAAAAAAACCTGTACTGCTATGGTTAAACTACATGTAAACCTGTATAATCAAGTAGTGGCGTAGCGTAAGCCCACCCATTAAAGGGGAAGTTCACCCTGATATTAAGTTGGTTTTAATGTAAGCAGAACAATTAGAGAAACAGGTCAGGGAATGTTTGAGCAAAAAGCAATTAAAACAAGAAAGTTATGAATTTTTGAAGGCGCAATCAATCAAACACTTTTTTGCTGAACTACCGGTACATGTATTGTCCCTTGTAGCTAAATTATAGGCCACTGCTCTTTCTCCAAGAGAGAAAATTGCCTACATAATTTATATATTTATTATTTTAATAAACTTCTGTGATTTCCAATCCAAATAGCAGATGCAGGATCAGACAAAGCAAATATTTAGCCTACTTTTGGTTCATTTTTTCGTTACAGCTGAATACGGTAGTCATTGTGCTTTACGTGTAAAGTACAAATCGCGTAGCAAATAGAACGGTGTGTAAACAAATTGAATGGTGTGTAAACAAATGCCTGAAACTCAAAAGGTATATATTGCACTGTCAAGGCATTGAGAGTTAAAGGGAAAGGGAAATCCAGCCCTACTATCAAAATACTCTAATGCCACAGTCACACCTTTGCGTATTGGGCTTGCGTATTCCTGTGTATTCATGGCAAGCCGTTTTAACATTTATTCCTATTTCTTGATATCAAGAAATAATTTTCTGTTGTAAAGCAATTGTAATTTTTTATATCAAGAATTAATTTTTCTTGATATGAAAAATTTAATTTCTTGATATCAAGAAATCATTTCTTGATATCGAGAAATAAGAATAAATGTTAAAACAGCTTGCCATAAATACGCAGCAATAAGCAAAGGTGTGACTGAGGCATAAAATAAAGCTGAAATGGTGTTAAAGAAGTATCTGTAAGGTTTTGCGTAAAATATTGCCCTGTGTGCAAAAACGTAATACATTTCAGTACTTCTAAATGCGTTTTTCTTTCCAAGTGTATCTTTATGTGTATGTGTCTTGGTGTAGTGGTTCGTTCACTGGACTCTCAATCCAGGGGTTGAGGGTTCAAATCCTGGCCTGGCACTAGCATGTGCATCCTTTGGCAAGATAGTAATCCACATTTGCCACTTTCCAAAATGTCAAAATCAAGTGAAAATCAAACAAACAAAATGGCTTGCTTACATTTTGGGCTTAACTTCGACTGCGACTTTTGATTTTGCTGAGTTTTTAAAATTTTAAAATATATTTTTATTTTTTTTTCTTTCTTTAATTTTTAATTTTTAATTGTTATTCATTTTTGGGAACAGCCGCGCGCCACTCCGTCTGACCGCAAGCGCCACAAGTGGAGTGCGCCGCCAGTTGAGAAGGCCTGGGTAAAAGGCACATAACTGTAGTAGTGGGTTCCAATGGGGAATTTGACACCATTTGGGTGTTTCCCAAATATAAAGTTTTGTCAATCACCAAGAGTAGACTTCAATTTTACAGCCGACAGGTCTTGTGTAATGCATTGTACTCTGAACCTACTGCTATTATCATAATGAATGCTCATCATGATAACATTTACCTCACCCTCGAGATATGAAAGCAAGCCAGAGTATTTTCAGGTGGGACAACAGGTTTGCTGCATGAGAGACATGTGCACACATTAATTGGTAATTCAACCCAATCTGGTATCAACAAATTATGATGCAATACACGTGGCAACTGACTACTATGTGGCTTTAATTATCCATTCATGCACTTCATCATCAACTCATATTTGTGACTCATTAGAATGTACCCTCTCTCTCTTTCTCCATCTCTCTCAGCTCTTCCTTTCACTCCTCAGTACCAGGTCTGCCACCTCCAAGTACTGCAAAGATGAGCTAGCCTTGGCCTATGTCTCCAGTAAACCCATCTACCCTTGCATGATACAACCTCATAAGCAAGTCACGGAGGTCATGGATTTTGGCATGTAAGTAGGGCTTGTCCGAACAGCATAGGCCAATAAACAGGAGCCAACCAATTGGATGTTTAGATGAGAATACAATGCTCTAAAAATGTAGGCAATCACATATTTGGGCCTGTTGTGATGCTTGTCCAAACAGCATAGGCCAATTAACAGCAGCCAATCAATTGGGTGTTTAGATGAGAATTTAATGCTTCAATCTGCAGTAGGCAATCTCAGATTTGGGCTTGTAAATTAGGGTCCTCAGAACAGCATAGGCCAATAAACAAGAGCCAATCAATTGGGTGTTTAGATGAGAATTTACTGCTTCAATCTGCTGACAGCAATCACAGATATGGGCCTGTTGTGACGCTTGTCCCAACAGCATAGGCCAAAAACAGCAGCCAATCAATTGGGTGTTTAGATGAGAATACAATGCTCTAAAAAATGTAGGCAATCACATATTTAGACTTGTTAAATTAGGGTCGTCCAAACAGCATAGGCGAATAAACAGGAGCCAATCAGTTGGGTGTTTAGATTTACATTTAACAACTTTGCCAATGTCCAAATTTGATACCTGACTGTAGCTCCAATTTTGATCCTCATGTTTTCATGCAGTTGTTCTACAGTGTACATGAATTTATTTTCATTTATCCATTTTTACTCTTCTTCTGTCATTGAGCAAGAGAATACATATGTAGTTCCACCTTCATATTTCCAATATTTACATAATTTACTGGTTAAAACCACCGATCTACTGCAAGATCAACAATTCAGAATTAAATTCAAGCAGGATTGTCTTGAAATTTGGTTTCCTTGCCAGAAGTCAAGTCCTGAGCAATGAAAGGCTCGTTCAGATATGCTCCGGTAAACAGCAGCAAAAAAACAAACAACAAACATGAAATGCTGCAGTTTTTTTATGTGTACAAGAAAGGCGACTGCACGCAGTAAGGTCCTACTAAGCTCTGTGTCATAAGATAAATATTGTGAACCCTTTTACACTGACTTCATAAATATACACCACAGTTTACTGCGTAATGTCTGAACAAGGCTTGTGCTGCAGCAAAATAGTGCATACATGTACACTATTTCAATCACTCTACACCCTTCAAACACTACATGCAACCAGTCCGTTATTATGCACAGTGCACATGGCATGACCAAACTGTTTATATGCACAATTATGACTAATTGGTTCTTTTGATACTTGATCTGTACAGATTCATATTTGTGGTTGGAGGCTGCTTCTTACTGGTGTGGTGAACCGTGAACTTGATCTCAAATCAACAGTTTGCAGTTATTTAGTAATTTTAGTTAATCTTTTGTGGTTTTTCTTCATCCGTGTGGTTTCACTTTCATGTCCGGTTTAATGAGAAACCTGTGTGGAGTAAATGGAAAATGGTTGCTTATGCAGTACACTCTGTACATATTGTTAACAACTAAAAGTATTCATGCCCTTTCCAAGTTTTTTAGTTTTCTTACCTCTTTTTTTAAAATAATTGTAACAATATGGTTTATCTTTGATAGATAAAGCTCTTTGTATATATAAACCTTATCCACCATGAATAAATCATATTGTCAAAATCATTGAATTAAAAGAGGTACGAAAAATAAATATTCCAACTTCATGGGCAATAGTGTATTTCGGAATTTTGCGCTATATATAAATAATAGTTTCCAAAAAGAGATAGAAAGTTTAAACATACCTGTACTTTCAATGAAATGAATCCAAATTTATGGGCAAAAGTGTAGTATAGCAACTTTAAAGGGATCCAGTAACTTTGTCTTAGATCCTTTAAAAAAATCCTTGATTTAGCTCATGGTGCAATGATAATTATAAACCTTTAGGTCAGTCAGGAACCACATGACTTTTACAAGCCTGTCTGATTATCAAGATATTTATGATCAAAAATCGACATAAAATTTTGCGTTTGCCAAACGGTTTTCATAACACTACAGTCTATTGGGTAAAACGAGTATGGTAAAACCTGTCACTCAAAGGTTTTTACTTTTTTGAGGCACTTCTTGATCATTTTGAAGCGTGATTTGTTGAGGGCTTCAATATTACACCTTATCACAGAGACTGATAACACATAGTATTGTGTATCTCAGATTTAACATTGTTAAACGATGCCTTTAACTCATAGCCTGCCATGAGGCTGCTTGCACGCTATTGTTACGCTGCTTCTTGCATGCTAGCAAACATTCGTAATAGCAGTTATTGTTCATGCCTATTGGACTGTGCCTAGTGCTTTGCACGCTCTATTGTTAGTACCATCGCGTTAATCCGATTATCTCGTTATAAATCTGGCACTGGGGGGATTAGCCCTGTGGCAGGATAAGAGTTAAGCCTCTTTAATATATGAAGAGCTTAATTCCAAAAGGAGCTAAATCCACTTTTGATGAAAATAGAGTTATTGATATCAGAACATTGTTCACTCTAGTACCCGTCTCTGAACAAAATTATTTACTTAAATATTTGGAGCAATTATGAAAAAAATGCAACTTCTAATATCACTTTTCCATAGACGCCTGTACAAAATCTGGTAAACAATTGCTTTTTTCTCTGAAGTTACAAACATAGATTTAGCTCCTTTTGGAATGAAACTCTTCATATGCAGCTCAAAATATTTATTGATGATCGTTACTCTTCAATCTGCTTTGTAATGAACAGGCGACTCCAGCTGGCTCCAATCAGATGGTTTGATTTCTCCGATGAGGATGATTTTCAGGGATCCTTTGACAAGCTTGCCACCTGCATCAAACAGAAGCTTGCAGAGATCACAGATGAAGCCAGTAAGTCTAAACGCATTGTATAAGCTGTGATTTTTGCAAGGTCACTCACTGAGCACAAATTTAGCAAGATAAGGAAATATTGCTGCCCTTAATTGGATTGGGTATCATTGCCTCAGATTTTAAACAAAATCCTGGATTGAGCTCATGCTGCAATCATAATCATAAACCTTTAGGTCAGTCAAGAATTCCATGACTTTTACAAGCCGATCGCCTGTCTGATTACCGGTATCAAGATATTTATGATTGGAAATTGAATTTTCAAAAACCGTTTTCCCAACAGTTTTTATAACACTACAGTCTATGGGGGGGGGGGGGGGGAGAGTATGGTAAAACCGGTCACTCAAAGAATTTTACTTTTTGAGGCACTTCATTATAATTTTGAAGCCCAATTTTTGTAGGGCTTGAATATTACACCATATCACAGACACTGATAACACGGGCCATGCATCTCAAATTTGTAACACTGGAAACATTGTTAAATGATGCCTTTAAGAGGTTTTTTTCCCCGCAGTAGGGTTTCCGTCTGGAGCTTTAGATGTATATGTGCAGTTCATTGGCAGTCATGCATTGCTGCAAAACATGGATGCATCGTGCAAAACAAGTAACATCATTGACTAAAAATCACAAATACACAATTAAACAATCTGAACAGGGAAAAAAATATTCAACAAATTTTGGGGACTACTTTTCAAGCTTGCTTGCATGAATATAACACTCTTTAATTTGTTTTGCATTGAACTCTATGCAAATTTTTGGTAGTTCTTTTATGACTTTTGGGGGCTCTTTTTGGCATTCCGGGGGCTAATTCGCCCAGAGCCCTGTGTATTATTTTCCTTGAATCTGAAAAAGCGTGTGAAAAAAACTGGGAAAGTGATAACAAAATTGGTCTCATAAAAATCTTTCTTCTTTGTTAGACCGTACCGAAGGAAGCGGCGGTAAGAAACACGGAAAGCTGACGAGAAAAGAGACAAGGACGAGACTCAACGTTCATCAGATCTTACCCCCGACAGAGGCCATCATGAAAGACTTCTGGGCTGTCCATTTCAAGGACAAAGAAAGCGTGCCTTTAGAAGAGTAAGTATGAAATTTAATCTCCCTTTCCCAATGCTTACAAGAAAAGCCCTTTCATATACAATTGCATACACGTGCGTTATCTAGTCTACTCAACAAAACGTTTTCCTGGTCACTGAGAATGTATTTAAACTGCGAATTGGCTCAGTTGGTAAAGCCTCTGCCTGCCGAACCAAAGATTATGGGTTCAAATCCAACCTAGACGGATGACTGAAGCCTGCGTTGTGTGTTAATGTGCCCCTCCCCTGTTTCATAGACGTAGGTTATGTTACAGTGGAAAACACTCCGTCCCTCAGATAGGACGTTAAAAGGAGGCCTTATGCAGAGGAGAGCCACCACATTTGCACGTGAAGAACTCACTGCACTATTTGTATACTAGTAGAGGGAAACCCCGATGTAGTGGTCCACCTGCACAATCCCACTCAGTTATTCCAGGAGGAGAGACCAGAGGGTTACAGTGATTCAGTTCGCCTTTCACCTTCCTGGCTCAGGTGACGCCAAATACATGATAATAATGTATCTTTGTAGAAGTTCATCTTTTGAAATCAGTATAGCCACATGGAACCCCTAACATGAAGAGCAATCACTATAAGTAATACGCTAAGGCTCCGCGGGGGGCGCGACGTCTCCGCCGGCCTTTGTATTCTATTGTTTTTTAATGAGATCGCCGACCGGAGTTGGTGCAGCTATCTCCTCCTGAACCCTCCCCTCGGGGTACCGGTGACCGGTGCCGTCGTCCGCGGGAGAGTCAACTCTGTGGAATTGGCTATACTCCGCCCGAGGTCCTCCTCCGTGTCGACGTCCAGGGCGAAAACAGACGCGATATGCATAATGCAGGATATGCGTGACGACAGAGAAACCTCATGGATATTCAACATAACATCCGTAGACACACGACCGATGACTATCCACTCACATTAAGTTGCGTATTAAATGCACGCTGAATGGGTATGACTTACCCCGTGTTAGGTATCTTCCTATATGATATTCTCTATATAGACTGCATGCCGACGATCACACTCATTTCTTTGCAGTTCTCAAAGAAACACACAACAGCTGCCCAACAACTGACATTATGTTGCGTATTAAATGCTCTATGCAAAGGGCGGGATCACCGAGAGTAAAGCGTCTTGCTATAGGGTTTGCTTTGTACTAGCTGCGCTGCACGAGCCAGAGCTGATACACGGGGCTAATTTCCGTCGACGTCTAAACTTAGAGACCTATTTCCATCATGATTGCCGCGATTTTGATATAGTTTTCGTGAATGGAGGTATGAAATCAAAGCTTATTTTGTGATTATTACGGACATGTATACTGAATTTTGATTATCATTTTCTAAAGGAAAGTTTTCAAGAGAAAACCATTGGACTGACAGTTCAGTCGCAAGCTATACAGTATACATGGTGCTGCGGCCGGGGCGCTTTGACTGAGTGAGCTGAGCTGCGCTCGAGTCGAAGAGTATGGGGGGCCAAGCAGGCCAATATTCGTACAACTATACAACTACACATACGTCTATCCATCCATTGAAGAACCCGTCAACACAACAGCGTGCGGGCCGAAGTGTCATAAATTTGTTTCTTATATTTACAGTAAATTACAAGAAAGCATTAAATAAGGTTATGAATTGTACTTTTGCATATTAATAGTTCAATATCAACCAGACAGAAGCATGTGACTTCATGCATTGCAAAACAATCAGTTGCGTAATGAGTAACATTGTTTGGGGGGGGGGGGGGTGCAGAAAAAAATCTGCATCACCATGCACCATTCTTGCATGGGGGGGGGGGGGGTCAGTTAGATCGCAGCGGGTTGAGTGTATATAGGCGTGGGGTCCACGGGTTTCAAGGGGCTATAAACCCCCGAAAGCTCAGGGGTTTTAGGCATTTAATTAGGGTCAGATGAGCATATTTTTAATACTTTATTTGTGACACTGGCAGGTCACTAATTGGCGTGGGGTCCATACAAAGATTTGCGTAGTGTTGCGTTCCAACTACGCCTGCCTACGTTACTATATGCTGAGGGACGCAAAGGGGTACCCAAGATGGACGCAAACAATTCAACATGTTTAATTTTTTTCGCGTACTTTCGGCGTAGAAACTTGACACAGAAAGTACGCCTTTTTACGCAACACTACGCTACTGTACGCCATGCCTACGCAACAGTGCGCTACCCTACGCCAGATCGACAAAGCAGTAAAAGCTTTCCACACAGTAAGCAACCGTAAGCAACCATAAGCAAACCTGTACGCCAGCCTACGCATAACCTACGCAAGGACTACAGTGAAGCAACATTTTCCATTAATACGCAGCCTAATGTATGCGTAGTCGGTACGCCACACTACGCAACTCTACGCAGTTCCAGTCTGAAAGAGGCTTAAAGAATACCTACCGGTAGAGTTTTTTTTTTATGAATGGCAAATAAAGTTCTTGGTGGTTTTAATTTAGGGAGTCTCTTTATATCTATTTACACCCCTCGCCCCCCTCTAGAATCCCGCGGATTTCCGCGGGTCCTGCTAGTACTAATAATATACTAATAATACAAATAATACTAAGCTCAAAGAATTGTTGAATATACTTCAGTTTTTAGCCAATGTTATTTTTCAATCCATCATTGAGTAATTTATGTAAATATGTATTGAAATTATGCAGATAAAGACCTCGCTTGAAGAAAAGAGACAAAACAAAATCAAGATCAATACATTTTTTAGTGATTGGTACACTTTCACATTCTTTGTTTATTTTTCCTTAGGTTTATGTCTGCCTTCAAGAACGACTGCACAGAAGAATTATCCAAGATTGGCGTAACCTTGGAATGGATAATACCCGTCTTAAAGGAAGAATTAGATGAAGAGCGTGATGATGTCATCACCAAAGAGAGCTATGAATGTAAGTGTAAAGACCAAGACTTACTTGTCTCAGGGCTCCACAAAGTTTTTCCATAGGGGATAATAATGATAATAGTATATTGGGTTCTTGTATAGCGCTCATATCTGTCAGACTTGACTTTCATGGCGCTCCTGATTATTACCCTGGCTTTAGAATGACTGCCACTACGGCACTCTAGCATTTCAAGGAATTAATTCCTGCCAGGTACCCATTTACATCACCTGGGTGGAGGCTGAAGGTGGCAAATGTAGCTCAATGTCGTGCCAAAGGACATTGGTGCCGCAGCGGGACTCGAACTGCGGACGGTGTGATCCACAGGCCGGTGACGTATCCACTCGACCACAACCACAGGGTATTTCTTGATGGGTACAAAGGTTTGCTGTGTGCGAGACTTGTATACTAATTCCACCAGGTCTGGTGTCTGTGAATTATGACGTACTACACATGGAAACTGACGACCATCTCCCTTTAAATAGTACATTTTCGGGGGTCTGTCCATTCTGGCCACCCACGTGTCTTAGGTGCCTGCTAATGCCAAGCCCCTGCCTACCTTTTAATAATGACATTGAGTTAGGAAAGAAATTAGATGTAAAGCATGAAGACTGCAGCAATGCTATAGCCTCATCTGTTGCTGTCTTCAAAGTTTTGTTGAAGATGCTCTTGTTTTCAGGAACTTTTGATTTTTTTTGTTTATTGCGTGTCTGTAAAGTAGCACTGTTGTTTTTTTCTTCACCACAGCGCAGTAGAGTGCAGGTTATTGAAATAGAAGCTGCACTATACAAATTGATCTCATGATTACTATCATTATAGTTGTGTTATTTTTTTTTACCATTCTGTTCCTTCAGATTGATCTCATGATTACTATTCAAGATTCAAGATTCAAGATAATTAATTGTCATGTAAAAAATACATAACATTTGCCTTTGGACATTTAAAGGTGTTATACATGTACATAAATACCGGTATATAAATATATAAATATAAATACATACAAAATAATTACATTTCAACATAACATTTAACAGTCATCACAATTTTAAGAAGGTTGCATTAAAAGAATAAGATAAAACTGAGGTTATTTTGGACCATTCTGTTCCTCCAGACTTCTGTACTATTGATGAAGAGCGGCTGGACTTTTGGGATCGAGTAAAGGAGCAGGCGTTGGAACGCTACACTATGCTTGAAGTGTTCAGTATGGACTCGACTGTCAGGATTGATGCCATTCAGAATCTGGGTAAGAAAGTCTTACCTTTGGAACTTCTTTATTGATAAAATTGAGTTCTGGTATATGTAGAAAATAAATTCTTACAGAATCCAACAAATTTTTCACTGAATGTTTAAAATTACAAATAAATGACATGTGCCAAACAATTTTGATAGAAAATATAGTGGCTGAGTAATGAGCATAGAAAGATATGAAAATCCAGGTAAGTAGGCCCGACACAATGTGCTTAACACAGGGCACTATGTGCAAATGAGAGTTGTGGGAATTTATCTATGATGATGCCTAGTAAGTTTTTGTGCATATTTTCTTTATTTCACTGGTTCAAACAACCGATCTACTGAATGATAAACAATCCAGAATAAATCAAAGCAAATTTCTCTCAAAATACTATTCCCATACCAGAGCTCATGATTAGCTTTAAGCCAGGTGGTTCTCATATTCCATACATGCCAACTGTACAGATTAAAGAGGAACATTCCTCTTTTTGGGAGAAGATAATTATCATTTTAATGCAGGTGTTCCTCTTCCTGTACAAATTTGTCTGTAGTATTGAATAGGAGAGTTAGGATTGTTCCTCTTTTTTTTGAAAATAGCATAATTTGTACAGATTTCTGATTTTCAAATGTTGGCATGTATGCATATTCAGTAAGGCTCAATATTTCCTGTTCTTCATTTTCTGATTGTGACGCCTCTGTGACACGATAGAATTTGAAATCAAGATATTTTGTTCAGCTGTAAAACGTTTTCAAGGTAATGTTCCTGGTTACTTACTTATAAACCTTTACCTTTGAACACCATAAGGATGATTGTTATCAAATTTTGTCATGATCACTTGAGGAAGAGGTTGGGTAAACATAAAACTATGAGAGCTAACTAAATATATTGGATTACAAAGCATAAAACTTTCTTAATTTTTACCTTTAGTGATGTTATTCTGGGTAGTCCATTGCAATAAAAAAAACACCCTCCCTCCCTGCCCTTTCTCCCCCATTGTTATATAAAAGGATGGGAAAAAAAGGTGTTTTTATGGATTTAAAAAGATCCAGAAGGCCGACAGCTCTGTGTTAAATGTATGAGTGAATGTCCTTCTTGCTCCACAAACAGACAACATTCTCTGCATGAAAAATGCTCAAAGTGAGACTTCTCCAGGTAAAAAGATCTGGGGGGTGTTTCACAAAGATCCTAAGTTGAACTTATCTCTATTAAAGTTTGACTTTACCATTTTGGAAAGCCGTTGGAATCTATGAAAATATTTTGTACAAGTTATTTTAAAAGGCATAACATTTTGATTCAACATTCATATTTTCTGTTATCAAGGATATTTCATGTTCTTGCTGTGGAATTAATAAAAAGTCTAAAATACTTAAATTTTCGCCTTTGAATAAATAGTTTGTTAAGGCTGCAAATGGCTCTCCATTATTTAAAAGTCCAACTTAGAGATAAGTTCAACTTAGGATCTTTGTGAGACACCCTCCAGTAGAATTTGGGGTCATCTGTACTACATGTATATGCTAACTCCGAGCTGGTGTATTGCTCTTTGTTTGAATATAGCCAAGTTCCACACCCGGTCTGTCATGGAGGCCATGATGGATCTCTGTGCCGACAAAGACGACAACGTCCGGGCCGTGGCGTCGCTCTCCTTGGCGCGCGTCGCGGACGGCAAGAACCTCCGCGTGATCCGTCGTCTGCTGCGCCTGCTTAAGGACCGGGACCGTCTCGTGAGGCAGAGCTGCTGCCTGGCCCTGGGACACATGAGGGCTAAGCAAGCCATTCCAAGCTTGGTCCAACTATGGTAAGCTAAATGTGTACCCACCCTGGTTCAACTATGATAAACTGAAAGTATCCCACCTGGGCCCTGTCTTATAAAGAGTAGATATCAATCGCAACTTCTTTGCGGTTGATATCAATCGCAACTATGTACATAAGAGATAGGAGACTGCAAACTTGCGATTGATTGGAGGACTTACGATTGATTTGGATCGATCATTACTCTTATAAGACGGGCCCTGATCTAATAGATTGTTTGATCAAGAAGGATCATTATTTATTCTATATTCTATACCCTGCTTGGTCCAACTATGGTAAGCTATATGTGTACCCACCCTGGTTCAACTATGATAAAATGAAAGAATCCCACCTGATCTAATTGTTTGATCAGATTGGATTAATTTTTCTATACCCAGCTTGGTCCAACTACTGTAAGCTATATTTGCACCCACCTGATCAAATAGATTCAAGTTCTATACCCTGCCTGGTCCAATTATGGTTAGCTCTATACCAATTTACAAATTTTATGAATACATAAGACGGACCTTGGCCCCGTCTTTTAAAGAGTTGATATCAATCGCAACTATGTACATAAGAGTTAGGAGACTGTTCGCTATAACAAATGTTTTGAAGCTCGTGCATTTAGTGATATGTACTTCATTCGGTTAATGAGCCGCATAATCAACTGGACAAGTCTTATTTCTTTATAGGAGAAACGATGCTATCTCTAACGTGCGTGAGGCAGCTCACATCGCCCTTGAGAAGATAGGAGGGGACGAAGCTCAGGAAGCCATTCACATCACCAAGGTGCTCAGTGCAGAGATCAAAGCCCTCGCTCAACAGAAATAAGACAGGTTCTGTATTCCATGGAGTGATAATCTAGAATTTAAAGCCCGTCTGTACTAGTTTTGCCGGGAAGGATTAGACCTCCATGCATGGTCACGGACAGGTGGTCATCTCATCAACTCAGCTTTCAATAAACATAAGAAAAAGAGGATCGTGGGGTACCAACGGAATAAGTTAGGGTCTGTATTCCATTGAGTGATAATCTAGAATTTAAAGCCTGTCTGCACTAGTTTGGCCAGGAAGGATTAGACCACCCAGTGTGGTCACTGATAGGTGGTTATCTCATCAACTCAGCTCTCAATTAACATAAGAAAAAGAGGATCATGGGGGACCAAACAGGCACCGCTTAGGCATTGTTTGCTATATAGAGGGAGCAAGTAGTACAGTGGGGCTTTTAATCCAAGTTCAAATGATTTATTAAAATCAAATCCTGTCATGATAGGAAAATCATTACAAAATAAACAAGTTTAAGTGCAAGTTTATTTCCACTCATAACAGGATATCAACAATAAACCTGATACACATACACAAAAGTTATGAACACATACATATAAATATATATTTATACATGTTCATACAGGGAAAAAATGTTTAAGTTGGCGTTGAGGAGTAAACAAATAAAACAAAGCAAACCAAAAAAGAAGTATGCTAAATAGAAACTACATCCAAATGATATATGCATAGGAAAAAAAATCCTGTGATGATTTGATTGAAAATAGGTCTTCCAGTATTATTGGTGCCCAAAATAGAAAGCTAATTACCTATTGATATAACATGTAGGAAGTATTTCACATTATGTAGGCAACATGAACATGTACTTGAATTTATAAATGAATTAATTTTCTATGATCGAGGAGCTTTAAATAAATGTATG
This sequence comes from Strongylocentrotus droebachiensis, assembly GCA_035222895.1. Lineage (NCBI taxonomy): Eukaryota > Metazoa > Echinodermata > Echinoidea > Camarodonta > Strongylocentrotidae > Strongylocentrotus > Strongylocentrotus droebachiensis. The sequence continues at coordinate 77,827 of JAVYIG010001854.1, forward strand.
AAAGAAATGAATTGTGGTACGTCCTGAACATTTTACAGATTTTATACGATGCTAACATTTTTTATACATGTGTATGTACTTTCATTTTGGAATGTTTATGTTTTTTTCATGTATAACATATGACTTGTTACCCATTCAATACAACATGTTATTTCTTTTGTATTAATTAAAAAAACTATTTAAATACATGTAGTTAGATGATAGTCTTAAGTTTCAGAACTCAGACATCTTTGACTCCCATGTTAAGACAAAAGGACCCCCAAAACATTTTTCCAAATATTAAGAAAAAAAAATACACAACAAGGGCAACAAGATTTTTAAAGAAGTAATTCTTATAGTTCTCACTTCTGAAGGATAATCCTATCAAGTTCTGATTAAAGATGTCGTCAAAATTATTTACTTGTGTATTCATGGTTTCTGATTTAAGATAACTTGATAAGGCAAAAGGATTATATAATTGGTTTGGTTGTTTTCAAAATGTAACCATCAATCTTTTATATATAATTCTTTGGTTGTTTAATTTTGTATTTGATATCTTTTATTCTATTGTTTGTACTTATTTTGTGATATATATATATATATATATAAATACATTTTAGAATTATTTTCAGCCAAACTTGCTTTAGTTTGGTATTAATGCCAGAAAATGTTATTCTTGTAGTTTTCTTAGTGCCTTAGTGTGACCACAAATTCTTAAAAACAGACAATATTTGTTCATGCTCAACCCGCTCTTTCAATATGAATACAGAAGAAATTTTTCCTTTTTTTGAATTTTGAATTTTCAGAAATAAGGTAGAGGCTGAATGATTGCACTACAAAATATCAACTCTAATGAACTCATAAGTTAGAAAACAATCTGGTATTTGATACTTAAAATCAAGCTAGGAAATTCATGCAATTCCAGAACACAACAGAAGAACATAGAAAATTGTGATTCAAATTCTTAAGTTGTATTTATTAATTTGTATTTATTTTTTCCTAAATGGTATATATTTGTTTTCTTCTCGAAATGGTATGTATTTTGCTCTTCATATACATGTATAAAGGAATATTGGGATTACTGGCATAAGGTAATGTAGTTCAAAATATTTAGATAACACAGCTGAAGTTGAATGCATTCAATCTATATTTATACAGTATGCAATACTGGTATGTCTATTGCGTGTATAGTTAGTACCGAAAAGAGCCTTACAACCACTGTCTTTAATTGTATATATGTAATGCAAAATGTGACAATACAATCATATTCATGTAATCAACTCCTTCATGTTTTAATTGTTTAAGATTAGAATGCAATTTTTGATAATTGGGAACTTTCAGAGCAAAAATGAAATTCAATATCAATATTCAATTGATGTTTGCCAAGTGCAAGATGCAGTATTACTGAATTATCAACACCTTACTTTTCAGTGTTTTCTAAATCACTTTGAAGTACATGTATAACAAAAATGAAGCTATGGCATTAAACAAAGTTTTGTTACATATCGCCCATATGAAATTGACCATTTAAATTGAGTCATACATGTATATCCTTGCCTTATTCAGTGATGAAAATGTGCATTATCAAATATTATGTATGAAATATAGATTTAGGGATATAGTTATGTATATGTATACCTAACATTTTATATTCACATTTATATTCAAGTGTTTAACTTGTACGTTGTATATGTATATTGTGGAATACAGTTCAGCGAACTACATGTAGCTATTAGATTTTCTAATTTACATTTTTCACTCAATGATGATGTATGCTATAAGAAATTAGGATGGCTAACTTAATTATTGCAGTTATAGAGAGAATCTACAAAAGTACAAGTATTACATTTTCTGTTTCATAAATGTGCATTTTATATGTGTATTCATATAATCATAAGTGAAATGGCTATTATATTTCATAATTTACATCTTTCATTCTAAGATGATATATGCTAACAAGAAATTAGGATGGCTAACTTGTTAGATAATAATGTTTTTATTAAAATCTTTGCTATGCATAACAAATTGGCAGCTACAGAGAGAATAGGCAAGAGCGCAAGTACTAAGTAATAGTATTATACTATTTGTTTATGAATTCATGTACTTACTAAAAAACTAATATTCTGCTCTATAGGTGTAGTTTTTTTGTTGATATTGAAATATGGATTTTTTTTTTAGCAGTATATTTTTTTTTATCTTTATAAGTTATGAATTAGCAGTAGTGCAATATTTGCTGGTGGGAATATAATTCAGAGTTATTAGGGATGTAGAATTTCCTGCATTCTTGTGAAAATAAGCCACTCTTCATTCACTTTGTATGTAGCGGTTCATTGCGTGTAATGCATATGGGGGATTCCATCTCCCCATAGACTTTACACACAAGTGTGGGTATACAAACCCGATGACCAGTGGCTCATTTCGCGAGAAGGCCCAATTTCCTGTACTTAAACTTGCAGACAAACATTTAATTGGGAAAGATCATGGAAAGCCATTCAGGGAAACAGTGCCTTGTAGTATTAATATTTCAATTTTTGTAATTTTCCACGTAAAATATGATCACAGATGCTTTCAAGAAATCAAATTAATATACTTACATTACAATAATCTGACTATGATTTCTATAAGCAATAGAACAGGGTACTGGAATCGTCCTGGAATTTATGTTTATACAGGTTTGCGACTGTGTTATATTTAATATTGTAATATCCAAAGCAAAGAGCACTCAAATACATATTTATAGTATTGTTTATTTATTTATAATATTGTCCAACACAAGTTTTAGAAGATTTGGGAAAAATTGCTGTTCTAAATTAACTGTCCGGATACACAACCTGTCAGAACACACAACGTCCGAGTATACTACGTGTATACCAAGTGCATGTAGTTATACATTCCCAGATTGCTATGAGTGTGAAGAAATACCTACTCAGATGATCATGCATACAGGGTATGTGCAGTCGAATCTGTCTCTAGAGGCTACCTCTCTATAAAGACCACCTGTTTTTAGAGGTTCCTCACATTGTCTCGCCCTAGGAGGGAAGATGCCTAATTGAAGAACCTGTCCAGAAAGGCCACCTGTGAATGTCTCTGTACAGTGGCCCTTTTCCTGTTTCCAATTCATGGCCATTACAGTCAAGTTTGACTGCAATTTGAAGGAAAATGTGACACTGTGCTGCATTGAATTGCTGTGAGCTTAACAAGTACTAATGTTATTTGATTGTATACTTTCTTTTTAATTGGGGTGGAGGCGTAATTTAGTTTTTAAGTGTGTGTGTCTAGGCTTCAATGAAATGGAGAGTTCGATAATACAATAATTGTGCCTGTAATGCAGTCAAACCTGTCTACAGTGGTAACCTAAGTTGTATCTTAATTGGAAGAAATATATGCTGTAGATCCTGTCTAGATAATACACCTGTCTACAGTAGTCAGTTTTCATATTTCCCTTGGGTGACCTTTATAGACAGGTTTGACTGTACTATAGTTAACAGAAATGTGTATTTTTCATGAAAAAAAAATCATGTGTTATCTTTTATTAATGCAGATAAAGTTAATTTAGTTATATTTTATATCTACACTCATATTTTATTGTATTTAGGAAAATAAAACATGGTAGAATCCCTGCTATTTAAGTACAATTTATTACATTTCCCGGTGTTCCTTTATCATTTTTGTTTATTTCTTTCATTCTCTCGAGCTGTCTTTTTCTCATTTTTCCTCTTCCACAAAGATCAATCCTTTATTTTTGACTGGCATGCATTCTTTTCGCCTTTATCAGTTTATGTTTCTTACCTCTTCTTTGGTTATAAATTCTTCTCTCCTCCCTCTCTCTCTCTCTCTCTCCTGCTCACTTTCACTCGTTATCCCTCTCTTTCTAGTTCTTTCCGTTTTTGTATTATATATAAATATATATATATATGGGGAGGGACCATAGGGGTAGGTAGGGGGCGGGGGATATAGAAAGAAAGAGTGACGGAGTTGGGAGAGATAGGGAAGGCCCGTCGAGGAGAGATAAGGAAGGGACCATCGAGGAGAGATAGAGAAAGAAAGAGAGAGCGCAAATATAAAGAGAGACGGGTGAGGGTGGGGAGTACAAAAATTGTACCGGTAGGTGGGATTGGTGGGGAGAGAGAGAGAGTGTGTACGTGTGCCGGGAGACGGGAATAAGACTGTCAAAACGGAGGAATTGGGTTGAAGAGACAAGTGATATAGGCAGGGATATTGGGAGCTTATTTTAACCCGTTGAATACTGAATTATCTAATTCCCATAGACTTAAAACAGAGACCACCAGGTTCCAGTAAGCAATGGGTTAAAAGACTCGTCAAAATCAAGTCGGATAAAGAGAGAGAGAGAGAGAGAGAGAGAGAGAGGGGGGGGGGGGGGGGGTACTATTTTGAGCCAAAAAAGTTTCCTTGAAATTTTAAAATCTGTTATCAGCAATGATTGATTGATTTTTATTCGACAAGCTTCCAACATACAACAATATACAATAATAACAGATCAAAAATAAGTCAGCTTGAACAGGATAACCCACGAAAGCTCGAGAGCTTATTTCCAGTGGGGTCCCTTACAGACATGTATAAAATTAATAAGTTAAAATAGTAATATTTACAGACAGATAAGAAAATTAAAAGAACTACTTATTAAAGATAATAATAATAATAACAACATTAAACTGATGATAGAAATGATATTAAGTACAAGAAGAAAAAGAAGAAGGAGAAGAAGAAAAAGAGGAGAAGGAAGAAGAGGAAAATAATGATGAATTTGTAGAATTTCTATAACGTACGAAAACATAAGTATATACAACATGAAAAGGTATGAACCGACAGAAGAATACAAATTTCAATCATATAACATGTCATTCACTTCTCTTCTCTGACTGTCAAGTATTAGGTATTCCTTTAATTTCCTCTTAAAATGATCATAGTTTCCTATTTCTTTTACACCATTGGGAAGGGAATTCCAATGTTTTATGGCATTGTAATAAAACGAATTTCCAATACTACCTACTCTTTCTGGTAAGTTAAAGTTGAATCGTCTATTTCTTGTATTATAATCATGTACGTCAGTAACAAGATCGAAGTTGGATCGAATATAATGATTCGACCTAGTATGATATATTTTATGCACGTGATGCAATGCGAGTTGTTTTGATCTTTGGTCGACTTCAAGAAAACCAGCTTTAGAAAGTTCGCTGTAGCCAACATGAGTTCTTGGACCAGAACAGTTGATAAATCTCACCATTTTGTTCTGTATAATCTTCAACTTCTTTTGATCTGACTTGTTTATGTTACTATACCATGCAGGGTTAGCATAGTCAAATAAACATTGAATAAGAGCAAAACAGAGTGTACGTCTTGCTTTTAAATCCATACAACTTTGATATCTGTACAAAAATTTCAGACGAGAATTTGCTTTTTTTACAACTGATTCTACTAAAGATGAAAATGAAATTGCGCTAGCCAACTCAATGCCTAAATACTTCACAGACTCTTTTCTCTTGATTGCTTGATTATTGTGTGTCACTTTGAATTCAAATGACTTTTTAGAACTACTTTTAGAACAAAATAAAATGCTTTCTGTTTTTCCCAAGTGTAAAGAAAGCTTATTATCAGTCATCCAATCGACACACGTAGACAGCTGTTCACTGAGCTTTTCCTCAATATATTTAGGATCAGGATTTGAATAGAGTAGTACGCTGTCATCTGCGTACAATAATAGTTTGAAGTCTTTTATACAAATACACATATCATTTATATAACTTGAAAATAGAATTGGGCCTAAAATGCTTCCCTGAGGAACACCGCATGTTATAGGCATTAGTTTGGAACGAATATCATGAATGGCCACTACTTGGTGCCGATTAGATAAGTAGGATCTGAACCAATCTAAACTTGCCTTAGCAAAACCCATTAGTTGTAACTTCTTCAATCGTGATGTGGGCCTAAGATATACTCATTTAAGCCTCGCTTATGCAACAATACTTCTCTTGGGATTTCTCTATGATTCAATTAAGTTTTAAGTACAAAGCATAACATTAATTACTTCTTTAACTGCTTGCATTATCATTTTTTGGGCTTCTAATGTTATCAAGATCCCCGGTCAAAATATAACCCAACGCATTAATGTAGACGTAGGTCACTGGTTAGTGGGTCACACAGCGCGAACCCATGTACATGCGCGCTTACATTGATGGCGTCACAATAGTAAACGCATGGTGAGGTCATTAACCTGTTGCGTATGGCGACTAGTACCTGAGGACCGCATAGCGGGCGTATTATGATGATGATGTACACGTGTTAAAATGAATAACCATTACAAGAAATACAACCCCAAACATCAACAAGGAGAACTTAAGGAAATCAACACTACCTCTCTCTTCTAATGGTATTTGAGAGCAACCAATAATGACAGGAAACTTGCAGACATGTAAGTAGGCCTATATATATTATCATGGTATATATTTAATTGCTTTTGATATTAAGAACGAATACTTTCCGATCTCTTGCAACAAATGAAGAGCAGGGGGTTAGTAAAGTTGCCACGTATGCCGTTAGATTATACGACAAAATAAGCATCCAAATGCACCAATCATCATAATGCCATTTATAATACTGCCTAACATAAGTCTTTAAAGATTTATGAAATATTACTTAATTGCTATAATCTTCTTCGGATAGGTAACCTGTCCGGATGTACGACATGTTCTGAATTTTAGAATTTACCAAATATTCTCTTTAAAACAAAATATTTGACGTTATAAAATGTAATCACGGGAACCAATTCACTCCAATGAGGCTCGATCTAGATCGACTGCCATTACTATCTGGCATTAATCGCAATTAACAAAATAACAACAAATTTACATTTGAATTGTCTTTTTATCGTTTCGATAGTGTACGATGTAAATATTTTTTGTGTTATGTATGTCATGAAATCTAGATAACCTCATAGGGAACACTGTCAATTGTTACCCTAAATAAGATCCCGTGGATTTTTCAAGCTGAAGAAAATGGAAGAAGAAAACAAAGCCATAATAGCTACGATAATGGATCAAGACAAACCGCCTTCTACGGGAGCAGCAACAACATGCCATGACAAGAAAAATGGAGGAACCTGTGAGGAAAAAGAGCAGGAGGGCGAGACACCAGAGAATAAATCATCTGCAGCAGTAATTGAAGGTTAGAATACTTAGAAAACCGCCACACTTTCACATCAAACCTCCCCATCCCCTCTCTTTCTCTAGCTGTCTGTCGATTCTCACTCTCTCTCTCTGTCCGACTCTTTCTCTCTCCCTCTCTCTTCCCCCCTCTCTCTCTCTGTCCGACTCTCTGCCTCTCTGTCTACCTATCTTTCTCATCTTCCCTCTCCACCTCCCTCTTTTTACTATCCAACCATCTGCTCGTCCGGTTTCTACAAGCCCCCCCCCCCCCTCGCTGTTTGTTATCTCGTTTCCACTTCCCGCTTTCACTTTCTCTTCATCTTCTTCTGCTTCCTTTTCCCCCTTCTTTTTCTTGTTTATCTTCATCTTCATCTTCTTCTCCACCTCGTTTTCTTCTTTTTTTTCTTCTTCTTCTTCTTCTTCTTCTTCTTCTTCTTCTTCTCCTCCTCCTCCTCCTTCTTCTTCGGTAATCATGAGTCAAGGATATATATTATTTTTTAAAACCCACCACAATATAATATCAATATACATTAGCTTGATTCTTTACCTATACTTCAATAGTCAACAACGAAAAAGATCTCCCCGGTAGGCAATAAAATTAATACTAGATCAAAATGAGAAATCGAATCTATGATGAGACGATTTATATTTAGGCTATTCGACGTACATGCAGTTAGAGAATTATAATATATGGCAGATAATTATTGTGGGATGGAAATCGAAAAAATATTGTCGGGGTTTGAACCTAGCCTAATGTTGGTCCCCGTTTAGGATTAGTTTCCTAATTAAGGACTTAAAAAGACAAAAACATTGTTTCTCAAATTATGTTCTCTGTCTTATGTTTTTTTTGTGTGAACTACATAGTTGACCAGATAACCAGTCTTGATAATGAGAACAGAACAACAGCCGACAGCGCCCTCTCACCTATTGACCTCCAAACGCATCATCAAGACGAGAAGAATACCGGAAACACCGACCCAGAGGAGGGTAGTCCCCAAACATCAAAACAAGATGAAAAGATGACGAATGCAGACAGCGCCCACTCACGGCATCTTGATCGAGGATGGGCGTGGGTCGTCATGGCAGCGGCCATGATGACCCACATCATGAGCTTTGGTTTGATATATGCCATGGTTGGGATATTCCATGTTGAACTGCTAGCGGAGTTCGGGAGGAGCGATTCTGACACGGCATGGACTGGAAGCATTCTTCTAGGAACCATGTTATGTTCAGGTTAGAACCTCAATTTCTTTAAAGCCCCACTGTACTACTTGTAGCTACTTGCTTCCTCTATATACAAAACTTCCGAAATTGGTGCCTATTGGTCCCCCATGATCTTCTGTTTCTTATGTTTTTTTAGAGCTGAGTTAATGAGATAGCCACTTGTCAGTGACCTTGCTGTGTGGTCTAATCCCTTCTGGCTGAACTAATTCAATTTCAAAACGTTCTCTTTATGATAATAATTGTGTTTATATATCCATGAAAGCCTCATCAGCTTCATTAAATGCTGTTCTTCCTGAGGCCCTGCAATTTAATCTCCTCGAGCAATTACCATGTACAGTCTTGTTTACACCTGGGTGAAGGGTGGGAAATGTGGTTTAATATGTTGCCCAAATCCGTTAGTCCCGGGGTGGGGATTCGAACCCTCAACCCCTCAGATTGAGGATCAAGTGAATGAACCACTATACCACAACCCCCTACTTTCTCAATTTGTTTAAATCATTGCAGGGTGGTATATTTGTTAAGGCTTTTGACTCTTAAATACAAAAGAGTAATAACTGATTTAGCCAACTTGGGTTAATCACTCCAAAATATTATCTATATAAATATCAAATCGTAAAAATAACAAAATAGAAATAAACGAAAATTAATCCCATTACCTTAGGTTAAAGTAATTTTTTTTAAATTTCCGGTTTAACATTACAATTGCTGACGCACAGGGCTATTAAAATTGCCTTCGGTCGATATTTCGAAACTAGTTGCAATCAAGTTTACAATTTATTTATTACTTGGCAGGTCCAATCGCCAGTGCCTTGGTTGGTCGGTTTGGGGCCCAAGCTGTTGTACTCGTGTTTAAAATTGATTTATTACTTGTCAGGTCCAATCGCCAGTGCCTTGGTTGGTAGGTTTGGTGCCCAAGCTGTTGTACTCGTGTTTAAAATTGATTTATTACTTGTCAGGTCCAATCGCCAGTGCCTTGGTTGGTCGGTTTGGTGCCCAAGCTGTTGCTGTCGTCGGAGGCCTGATGGCATCAGCAGGTTTCTGTCTTAGTGCTCTAGCGCCTTCTCTGGACTATCTCTTCTTCACATACGGCGCTCTGACAGGTGCGTAACTTAAGAAGCCAGGGGTGTTTCACAAAGAACCTAAGTTTGACTTATCTCTTAGTTGGACTTAACAATTACGGAAAGCTGTTGAAAATGTTTTGTAAAATTTATTTTAAAAGGTATAAAATGTTAATTCAAATCATTGATATTTGCTATTATCAAGGAGATTTCATGTTCTTATGAAAAGTCTAAAATACTTAAATTTTTGCTTTTAAATATATTTTATTTTAAGGCTACAAATAGATCTCAATAATGTTTAAGTCCAACTAAGAGTTAAGTTCGACTTAGGATCTTTGTGAACCCCCCCCCCCCCCAATTCGTTTAGATACAACCTGTGCAAGGGCAGATAAATAAAAGATCATTATGTACCAAAGTTGTAAAACCAACCTAGACGGATACTGGATATAGTCGTGCTCAGGGCAAACAAAAGGCATTCTTGAAAAAATTATTTTCTATACTGCTCAAAGTGGGCCTATTCCGTAATATTATGTAAATCATCTGTGGGTATATTGTTATTATTTTGTACTACAGGTATGTCACTATCTCACAACACAAAGGTTTTGAAATCACAAAATGAAAATAGCCAATCAGAATCATCGTAGCATGCGGATATTGTTGAAAAGGCTAGCCATTAAACAATCAAAATTGTTGTTTTAAATTTGATATTGCATGGCTGAACTCTTTGCCCGTACGTTGAACACGAGGCGTTATTTAATTTAATCGTTGCTGTGGAGGCAAATGGCACAATCCATTGCAATGTTCACACTGCTCATTATCTATTCACTTTTTGTGCAATGCATCACATACATGTAGTTCACAAAGACCACACCAGTCGCTAACGCAGTAGGCCTCCGTATCATGTCAGCAAAATGACGCAACATGTCCAAACGGCATTGGTTATATTATTTTGAAAACATGTGTTCTAATATGCCATCTCAAACTTTGAATAATCGTGAAATAAACTTCCGAATTGTCTAAGTATTGATTTTTACTAAAAATTGTACTAATACATAGTGGAATCGCTTTTTTTTAAAGCAGAGAAGTCCCAAAACTTAAGAGGCGCGTTTAATGTTGTTGTTTGTGTTAATTGGTGTTCAAGATGGCCTTTTTAACCTCTCCAAGATTATTTGCGCCACAGAACTTACCCTCTGTTTAATGTCTACCACTATTTGCCTTTAATTAACAAATTAATTTCTTCTTGTCCCCATGTTTTCGGTCAGGTTTCGGATTCGGTCTCTGCTACCTTCCTTGTATTGTCATGGTAGGCCGATTCTTCGAGAAGCGTCGATCTATCGCTACGGGGTTCGTGGTCGCTGGTTCCGGCATGGGTACTTTCATGTTCGCTCCCATCGTCCAGATCATTGTCGAAGCAGTCGGTTGGAGACACGGCTTTCTCGTCCTGGGCGCCATGGAACTTACCCTCTGCCTCTGCGGCGCAACCTACATCCCTAGGCTGATACCTGAACGTCCGTCTCCCGAAGATTACCAGAAGCACCTTAAAGATCTTGAGAGACAGGAACACGAAATGAGTTTGGACGACATAGAGCTAACGGAACTGGACTCTATTTTTTCACTGAGTACCTACCTGCCTGTTGGAAGCGTGAGCCAAACTGTGAGTCGGAACGTCAGCAAAAATGTGTCAGCGGCATCGCTGTCAGCCCCATCAAAACCATCGACCGATGAGTCATTAGAAAACAAAGACACGGAGTCACTAAATACGCTAAAGGCTGAAACTGTGACGCGGGTGAGCATAGCAGAGGATGCACGGACCCTGATCAGCATCATGCCTTATACTGCAGCAATGGACATCTACTCTAACAGGATACCTTCAGCCTCCACCATAGCAGTCCTGGAGTCGATCCACGTAGACAGACGTTGCGGGCGCTGCATATCTCCATTCTACAAAGTATTGCGGTTACTGAATAACCGTTTCCTGGTGGTGTTTGCCCTCTCAAACTTCGTCCTCTGTATTGGTTACCAGTTACCATACGTCTACTTCAAATCTTATGCCATTCGTCTTGGTGTCGCCGAGGACGAATGGTCCTTTATTCTGTCAGTCATGGGTATCATGGACACACTCGGAAGGATCCTCGTTGGCTTCGTATTTGATCGTGTCCTCGGGAAACATTGGCGGATGTTAGGCTTCATATCAAGCTGCACTCTTGCGGGCGCTCTTCTCCTCGTGGTGCCGTTTGTTTCAGGATACCTGAGCCTCGCCATTATTGCTTCTATTTTTGCATTGATTGCAGGATCCACGGATTCGCTTACACCTGCATTGCTAGTAGCCTTTGTGGGGTTGGATACACTAGGTTATTCCTTTGGGTTCGTCATCGAAATGCAAGGATTGGGATTCCTCGTTGGACCACCAATTGCAGGTAATCGTAAATTGAACAAAATTACAGAATCGGTCTGTATACACTTGAAATCACCCTCCTCTGTCTGTTAAAGGACCCCCACCTTTTTATTCACTCATTTCTTGTACTATAATTGCAATATTTTATACGCAAGTTAATTTAATACTTTTAATCATAATTTAGAAACGCACATGCACACGTAGAAACACGTATACATTTATTATACATATATTATATTTACATCCTAAACATAAATATTGTGAAATTGTACATTCTGAGAATCATATTCAAGCCTTTTAAGAATGCAGTCGGTATGGGACAAGGAGAATCAGATGAACTACCTTTTTAGATTTTCTTGTCTTAGACGCGACTGCTTCAGGTTTTGTCCAGTTTTGGTTAGGGTAAACATGCTAAAGTGTCTGAAACCTCGCCTATCATGTGTTAAAACAATTACACAAACCATACTTAACAACTCCCGCCCCTAACGCTTTCGAGTTTTATTCCAAACAGGCGCCCTCTATGGCTTGTTCATGGATTACGCTGTGGTCTTCTATGCTGGAGGATTTGCTTTTGTGCTTGCTGGAATCATCATGGTGGTCGAGCCGGTGCTGGGCGGAAAATTTCGATGCCGATCAGGAAACTAATTTACTTTCTTTAAAGTTTCAGCAATCATATCTTTAAGTTTACCGTAAAGCTCTGTTCGAAGTTCACGAAAGTTTAAGAAGTTTATGGAACCAATTAATTCTGAAGTTGAACGAAATGGCATCTTCTATGTTCCTTTCTTTCGGAAATGATATGTATCAATTAACAGAAAGTATAATTAATTGGTAAGTTCTGAGTCTCTTCGTAAAATTCATGATGATATAAAAATCGGAGACACTTACAGCCTCGACGTTTTGATTGGAGAAGGATAAACTTATATTGAACTGAGATTAGCATGTAGATATGTTTTATGGAAACATTAATAGAATTTCTAGATAAATATTTAAAACAGAAAAAATAGATTATAAAAGTATTGCAAAATAGAAAAAGGGAAAACAAATATTGACGACTGGTATTTCTGGCTTACCCATAAAAAGTAGTGACAAATAAAAGAGAAGAGATGAAGATAGGAAATGAAAGAGACAGAGAAAGAGAGAGAGAAAAAGATGAGAGAACATTTATTTTCAAAAAAGAAGGGAGGGGGATGTGAAGAGAGAGAGGGGGGAGAAAAAGAAAGAGAGACAAAACTCTAGAGAGAGAAAAAAAACGAGAAAAAGTTGAGAAATGTGAAAGAAAAAGACAACGAAGGAACACAGATGAAGCAAGGAGTTTGAGTGTAGATGGAGAAAGGGGAGAAGGAGAAAGAGAGAGGAATAGGGAGGCGAAAGAAAGAAAGAGAGAGGAATAGGGAGGCGAAAGAAAGAAAGAGAGAGAGAGATAGGAAGGAGAGCAAGTGAGTTAAATACATGACATGATAAAACAGATAGAAATGTTAGTATTGCTTTACAATGGCCCAATAATAACCTGTAAAAATGCAGGAAATGTAGCACAAAGACGATGAACCAAATGATCGCTCTTGTATGTATTTGTTATACTGACGATAGGGTGATACCCCTCAAATGTTTGCAATTCTCATTATATTAACTAACGCTCGGTCGATATTTTTCCAAGAACCTAACTTTGATTTTGCGTAAAGTATTTTCTTTCTTTAAACAAAATCGTTATCATTGAATAGCGAATATTTTCGAAGACTGGAAGGAGCAATGGGTTACAATGAAATTTTCTGGTCGTGCTTAATATATTTGATAACTTTATTTATTAACCGTATCAGACATCTGAGCAGGGACATTTTTAAATGTTATTGCCCTCAATGTTTGATGGACAAGTGAACACAATTACAATAAGTTAGTCCGCTCAGAAAAGTCAATGGGATTTTGTGTGTAATTTGGTGGGCAATATAGGTTATACAGTAAACCAATGCGCAAATATTTTAGCCCGCTCAGAAGAGTCAATGGGATTTGTGTGTAATTTGGCGGGCGATATAGGTTATACAGTAATCCAATGGACAAATATTTTAGCCCGCTCAGAAAAGTCAATGACAAAATGCGTGTTAAACTAGTGAGCAATAATATAGTGCCAGTTGTAATTTACATCGCGCATCAGCTATTGTAATTTACATCGCGCATCGTGTATAAGAAAATGCGCTATTTTGCGCGAACTCTTTGTGACGTAACAATCACACCCTAGGCAAACTGTTTGCAGTGTATCGAAAATCTGTCAAACACTGGATGAACAGTGCTGGGGTGGTATTCTGAACATTGTTGTAAGTTTTGTGACATCTTTTGTTGTATCTTCCAGAGATAACACAGCGCTAATATTGTTGTAAGTTGGTATTCTGAACATCATTTTATCCCTGTGTTATCTCTTGAAGGACCGCCTCTATCTTATCTTTGACCACTGTTGACACGCCCATTTTTATGGACCCTACCAATCAAAATCTGTTTTATATAAGCATGATAAGTAGGTCAACCAATAGGAGTACTTTATGCCATACTGAAGATGCGCCCAGCGCATACTAATCTTGGCGTAATTAGTTAATTGAGCGCTTATATTATGCGCGTCCTCATCATGCGCTGTGAATGTGGCACGTGGATCATGAATACAAGTCACGCTTTCAAGAAACATCACAGAGATGAGAGCATTAAAATCGTCATATCCTAGCATGTAATTTCTTAGAAATTTCTCATCTGTGATGTCTCCAGTCAACACACAACCTTCTTCTAACTCGTCTATTGGCACTGAGTTGGTTCTGGGCAAGAAAGATTGCCGCCATTATATCACCATAAAAGATACAACAACCCCCTACCTGTTGTAAATATTGTTGTAAATACCATGCAAGATATTAAGATAAGATAAAAGATACAACAACTTTCAGAATACCAATTATCTCGACATAATCTTGTGCGCATATGCAAATGAGGATTAAACGCCATTTTATTAATAATACGCACAATTACAAGCGCACCAAAGTATGAGCGCAGGCGCGGCTGAAGAGATAATAGAAAAGATACAAAAAGATAACACAAAAGATACAACAGTGTTCAGAATACCAACTTTATCTTATCTCCAAAGATACAACAATATTAGAGATAACACAGGGTTCAGAATACCGCCCCGGGTTTGACAATGTTTTTGCAACTTCTAATGCTAGGAGACCCTGTGTAGCCTACATAATTTAAGAGTATAAGATAGTAAGAGTTTCTTGTTTGCTCTAGATGTCTGATGTGGTTAATAATAGTAATATTGACTGCCTAATTCAGGGCAATACGACTTGTCATATATTACCCTCACCTTCGGTTCGGGCGATATATGTCGTATTGCCCAGAAGGCAGTCAATATTACTTAATTATTGACCATAGTAGTAGTATTAGTAGTGGCAGTAGCAGCTTGCATTCTGCAGGTCTGAAGATCATTCCCGAAAATATCTTTACTTTGTTCATTTTGTAGTGGATAAAAACAATTTTTCAAATTTCTCAGCACGTGTTCTTTCGTTTGATTTCTTTATTCAATTGTGGTCTGCAGTGTAATAAGAGATAGATGGAGGGAGAGGGGGGGGGGGGGAAGAGAAAGACAGAGCAAAGATAGACAGTGAGAGAGAGAGAGAGAGAGAGCATGTAAGAGAGTTACTTCTTATAATGAGATGAAAATAAGCAATTGAGTAGTGATAAGAATGAGAACAAACTTCACTCAAAAAATCTGGTAAGATCCAAAATAAATTCAAAGAGAGTTAGTTGTAAGATGCTCGCCAGTAAAAGATGAAAACGACAACCTACCAATAAATGAGTACAATTTTTTCCTCACTTAATATGGATTCATCGACATCCCTTGACCTATTTTCCTCGTTAATCTTCGATTTACCTCATGAAATAAACTATTATAAAACATAGCAATGTGCAAACGCATCCTGGATAATCTTGTACTTTGAAAGAGACCTTCGCATGTGCAGTGGAAGACTTCAAATATCGCAGTGGAGTGGCGTAAACTGGATCGATTGGAGGGGGGGGGGGGGGCACCGGTCCTTACCTGGGAAATGAAACGTAAACTTACAAGGCTTCTGATTATGGGGAGGGTGCTGGAGATGGTCGCAGTCTCATCTTTTATCACCCTGTTTTCCCTTCTCCCTCCTCCTTTTCTCGTCTTGCTTTTTCTTTTGATTGTTTTGTTCACCACTCGATTGGGGGGGGGGGGGGTAGGGGAGGGAGCACATGCCCCTGTGCCTTCATGTAGCTACGCCACTGAATCATGGCGCTCTCAACATTGATCTCCGAACGAGCCAAACAGCCTCCGTCATTTAAGTCTATACGGTTACCATGGTGACGTCGCATCATCGCTCATGCTGTATCGATATGGGATGATGTTAATGTAGTTCAAGACCGTCCCGCGCACCGCAGATCGGAGCCAAGGCGAGTACACTGCAGACGATATCGCTTCTGCATTCGGCTGAGCAGAAAAATTAAAATAGGTTTCGGATCGAAGTGGAGACGAAAATGGATTCAAAATATGTTGCAGCAAATTTTCTCGTAAGTTAACTTTGTATTTTACAGTACCCTACTCACTCAATTCAATTGTAGATTCATTTTTCATCAGCTTCCTATTTTAAGTTAAGTTTTCAATTTCTCGTTAATACCCCCTTCACATACACGGATTATTCTTACGAGTCCTTACGGATCGCACAAATTCACGGATCTTTCACGGATCCTTACGATTTGACCACTTTTACGACCGGTTTAAGAGTTATTACGAGCTGTTTGCGGTTTATTACGGATTATTACGAGTTATTACGATGTATTTACGGCAAGAGTCCACGATTTGTTACGAGTTGTCACGGATAACTACGAGCAACTAACGTGTTAGTTACGACCTGTTTACGTGTTTTTACGAATAGTTACGAGTAAGTTACGAGTATGTACGAGTCCTTACGATTTTTAGTCAAAAAATACAAACTGAAAATAAAGTGTTCGAATTTGCAGCTTTTATACCTTTCCCCAAATCGTAAACAGTTCGTAAGCATACGTAAAGTATACGTATCTATTCGTAAAGTACTCGTAACTACACGTAAAATGCTCTTAATAACCAGTATCAATCCGTAAAGCCATCGTAAAATGACCCGAATAAAATCGTAAACGACACGTAAGCACACGCAACCATCCTTAAACTGCTCGCAATAATCCGTAAATAATCCGTAAACAAAACGTAAACTAACCGTAACGAATCGTTACAAAAATCTATTACGAGTCATTAACAGATTCTTGCGAGCAGTTTACGGATGGGTACGTGTTGTTGCGAGCGGTTTACGGATGGTAACGGATTGATACGAGCTATTTACGAGCTATTTACGGACAAATCAATCCGTGGACACTCGCAAGAAGATTTTTGACATGTCAAAAAAATTGCCTCTCCTTTCACGGATCCTCAAGAGTGCCTACGAGTTGTTGCGAGTTCTGACGAGTTATTTACGAATACCAGCGAGTTATTTACGGATGCTTGCGATCGACTACGAGTTGGCGATCCGTAAGGACTCGTAAGCAAAATCCGTGTATGTGAAGGGGGTATAAGCGTCTTAATAGCCTCTTTTACTAGTTTTTATTATCAAAGTGTACTCTAAGAATTGGTACATATTTTGTACTCTCTGAATCCGTGTATTTCCATAGATGAGTAGGATTACTATCATTAACATTTTGGAAAACGGTTTATATCTAAATATCAATTTAAGGTATGATTGGTTATATATAATCTTAAACTTGACAATTCTTTTTGAATAACCAGTTGCATTTTTGACCGATCTTTAATAGCTAATAGATATCAATAATCCAAATTTTTAAAAAGATCGTAAAAAAACAGCATGATTAAACTACTTAAACCAACTAAATAAATTTGCCTTCCGAGGGCCTGTTTAATAGATTTAATGAGAATAAAACGAGATCATGATAATTAATCTAGGCGTTTTACCAAAATTAAAAATTATATGTTTTCTCTCCTTTAGAACTCAGATTTTTTTTTTCTTTCCTACTGCTTAAGATTGATTTTTTTTGTAATTGTCTGCTGTTCTTGTTTATCTTTTAGTCCATAATTCATTTAGGGGATAGATTTCAATTTGTGGCTCCATTTTTTGCTTCAAATCAATTTTCACATTGTATTAATGATCTTGTTCAATTTCTTATTTCAGTTGATCCTCGTTTTGCAATTTATTTGTATAAGTGGACAAACTACGGGTAAGTATTCAAATTCTAGTTTCTTGAAAAGAATATGGAAGATTAAGAGATTTTAGGCCTATAGCCCAGCTATTTTCAGTAATCAAAGGTATAATTTCCTTCCTTTCTTGTTGGGAAGAATTTTTAATTTTCGAATTTCCGAGACCTTTGTTTAAGAAATAATCATTTGCTGTTGATTGATTATTTTGTCATAGATTGTTAATACTATTCGCCATCAGACTTTCTGCGTTCCATATGATATGGAAAGACTTAAATTATCTTTTTCCAAATATATAGTTAATATTTGTAGAAATGTAAATGGCTCACGTTTTAACATAATATAATTTATGAGGTGAAAAATAGACTCGGAAGTTATTACAATAAATCCTTTGATTTTGATATTGATATTCGTTGTATATATTTCATAAAAATATCAATATTTATTGACAATAGATTTCTCTCATTTTCAATTTAGTTCCATTTAACTTATTTATCATATAACAAGTAAAAACATATAACAGTCAAACATAAGTGGGTAAATTAATAGATTTATTTATTTTGTTTTGTTTTATTTACCAAGGGTAACCCCATCAGTGAGTAAAACATTGTTGTACTTGAGGGGCCCTGCAAATAGTACAACAAAAGTTACAAACATATCCATGAATACAAAGCAGCAAATATTACAAAGATATCAGAAAAAACGATACCTTTAAACAAAGACACACGGCTTGTAAAACAGAAGGCGTCTCAAGTTAGAGATATTAATATTATTGATATTTAACAGTTGCTTGTCTTATTGATTAATAATTCTTTAGAATCGTGCCCGACCGACTTCGTCGATATTTCATCTCGATGCTATTACGTAAGTGTTAACGATGTGGAAGGGAGCTTGACTGAAACAGAATGCGATGGACTTCATCCAGGAGCAACCCTAGCCGTTTTTCAAACTGATGCTGAGAAACAGAACGTAGCCGAGAGTTTGAGGTAAGAGATCATCATCTGAAGTCATCACCAAATTGTGGAACAATTCAAACAAGATTTTGAAGAAAACATCCATTTTGAAACCTCATCATCATCATCATCCTCATCAGTAAAACAATTTAAATAGAGTTTGAAGAAAATAACCATTCTGAAAAATTATCATCACCAACAGTAAAACAATTTAAATAGAGTTCAAAGAAAGTATTTATTTTGTAACCACATCATCACTAACAGCAGAAAAATCCAAACATAGTTCGAATAAAGTATCTTTTATGTAACCTCGTCACCACTAACAGCAGAACAATTCAAACAGTTTGAATATATTATCTATTCTGAAATCATGATTATATGTATTATATTATAAGTTTGGTCGCCCTTATTAGGTTTTTTTACTGAGGCAGCCATCACGTTCAAGCTTTGGTTTAAAATGGCGGTATCCTGCATTTTTTCAGTTTTTAAATGATTTGTCGTTTATGTTTATTGTATTATTCGTATTATGATATGATTCAAATGTATTTTGACTTCTGCTAATAATGTATATGTTCCTAGTTTGTATATTTCTTTCTTATAATAATAATAGTAACAAAAATGCAAAAAATACTACTACTACTACTAATAATAATAATGACAATAATAATGATAATGTTGATAATAATGACAATAATAATTTAGTTATTCATTTATTTCTGATACTAAGACAGGGTGACTCAATAATGGTGGTCTTCCATGAGGCCCTGCTAAGCATAATGAGGAACAATAGTTTAACAAATATATATATAATAATAATAATAATAACAATAATAATAACAAAATCATGAAAATATATTTACAACAGCAGTACAGAATAAGTAAGAACATGTATAAACATATTTACAAAGTATTTGGTACCCGCGTAATGAATGAATGGTTTGTTTGTTTGTTTTGCTTTGCTTTTTCGTTCAAGAAAAGGTTTTTTGCATATTGATAATATCTTAATGCAACATTATAGTATAAACGGTAATTAGTTTTAGAATCCGTAACTATTAGCATATTTTGGTATGTATTTATATAATAATGATATCAAAAATAATAACAATAATAGTAATAATGATACTAATAATAATAACGACAATAATAGTAATGATGATGAAGATAATAATGATTATAATAAGAAAGATAATAATAATAATAATAATAATAATAATAATAATAATAATGATAATAGTAATAATAATGATAATGATAATATTACCTTCTGACCTCCTTTTAACCAGACGAAGATAACGAAAGTCATGAGAGAAGAGCTAGAGTTGCCAATCATGATAACGAAAATCGATTCTCCCACAAGGCCAAGGGCGTTAAAATTGATCCAAATTACTTATATTTCACGACATGAGACAAAATACCTGTTCACAGTCCATTAGCTGTATCTATTAGCAACATGGTATCAACACTGTTTTTTCATTAGGACTCGCATGTTATCGATCCTTTTTATGAGTTTGGTGACGTACAGATATGGGTGAAAAGGCATTTTATTAACAAACGGGGTGTATCGTTTCATTATGATGGGCATCTAAATAAACAGTCTGTGTTTCTTCGAAAAATCTTAGCAAATATTGGCATGATCATTACCGTTTTCAACGTTGTTGGGGTGAGAAAACTTCGAATTTTAACGATTCACAGCAATTTTCTCTCAAAACGAAAACAAGACCATAAATTTGACTGAGCAGGATAAGAGCTGTCAATTCTTCATGCATAAGAGTGCTCTGCTTCTTGACTTTCTATTTTAGCTTGTTTACTTTTGTTTTGTTATCTCTCATCATTATCATCGTGTGCTTCTTCGAAAAATCTTAGCAACCTTTGACACTTGAGGGTATATAAAACATGTTTATTAATGATACTGATAGTGTTTTACGCTGTTAAATGGTGAGACCACTTGTCGTGGTGAAGACATTATTATCGATTGGCAACAATTCCCTTTCAAACGAAAACAAGACCATGAGTTTGATTGAGCTGGACAAGAGCTTCCATTCTTGATGCATCAGAGAGCCTTTTGTTTTTTGCTTTCTATTTCAGCTTGTTTTATTTTGTTTTGTCATAGTCAAGAGACGACTGGATTCATTTCTTTCGCGTTTTATTTTAAAATCAGAATGAAGAAAATATGAAGAAAGGAGAAACACAAATGAAATATTGATCACAGAGGGAAAATCGAAGGACGGGCAACAGAGAGCCCTTCACTACCCTTGCAAATAATTATATTAAATATTTGCATTCCAAGCATACGATTCTTCTTACATCACGTAAGATAAAATTCATTAAAGAACAGAGCTTCTTATTAGGTTATCTTTGAAGGGCGTTATTTCCTGATCTGGGTTCGAATTTCGACCACGTTTTTCGACATTACAATGACCTATGCACACATCCAGGACAATATTCATCAAACATAAACAAAATGATATGGGAATTAAGGGAGTATTGACCTTTAATATAGCATGGAATCCCCCAAATTTTGATTTTACGTAAATATTAACAATTTATTTATTCCTAACAATTTTTTTTTTTTTGCTTTTTTTTTCTGAAATCTTTGACAAAAAAAAAGTTCTGTATCGTAGGTTTAGTTGTAACCTAATATTTTTTCTGGTGGATTTTAAGAATTAATTTCACTACGAGCAATACTTTAATCCATCATTTGCGATACACAGATTATTAAATTTCATTCAATAAACGATTGATGTTCTTTTATGATCTATCTTTAAAATATTTCTAAATAGTTTAACAGATGGGACCCGTTATGTGATTGGTCCATACCCTGCCTGTGATAGCGGATGCTATACGATTCGACCAATGACAAGCCTTCAAACACCACTCATTGGACTTATATCTTGTGACGCCTTACTCCAGTATATATGTGAAGCGCCCATCATCTATGACGGTAAGAATAACTCTATATATGATTATGGAACAATTTTAGAACATGACATAACAATACTGAGAATAATGTCCATTATGCAATAATTCAATTCAATTCAATTTACTTACTTCTTTGATGACTTAGTTTCTAGTGCATCCGATCGGTTTGTCCTTGTACAGAGTGTTATTTACCCGCTTGCATTATTTGACCTACAATGATGTTACTAAATAGGTTTACCATCGTATTTTCACTGCATATTCTACTGCATATACGACTCTCTCTCTCTGTCTGTCTGTCTTTCTCTCTCTTTATATATCTATTAATCCCATCAATAGCTCTTCTCCACCCCTCTTTCTCACTATGTCTCCCCATACACTCACTCTTTTCGTACTCGGTGTCCCCCACATCCAAAACTTGTCTTTTTCAAGCTTTCAGTTTCTTCACTAATCTCTCCTATCTCCCTGCTCTATCAATCCACTTATTACCTTGATGAACTAGTTCCAAGTGCATCCAATCAGTTTGTCCTGGTCCATAGTGTTATTTGTCCCGTTTGCACGTGTAGACCTAAAATGACGTTACTAAATAATTAAAGGATTACCATCGTATTGTCACTGTATATTTGATATGCATTTAAAGTTAAATGAATTCACCTTTAATTTATATCACAACCAATGTTGCAGTGCCAGATGACGTGACCATTACCACAGTAACCAGCGACTCCACATCGATCACTGTACAATGGTCCTACCCATCCCCATCCACATCCTTCACGGGGTTCAGGGTCATTGCGGCGCCCTCTACGGGTGCCCAACACGCCAGCGTTGATTTAGATATGGCTGAATTATCCACAACCTTCAGCCATCTGTACCCCGGGACGGAGTACGCCGTGACTGTGTTTGTTGTCAATGAAGACCAGTTTAGCTGTGGAGTAACAACGGGTACATTTACATGTGAGTGCCTTGATGTCAATTTTGTCATAGTGTAGTGTAGGGTTTATATTATTATCATTATAAGGATGATGGTTATTATTATTCTTATCATCCTCTTTACAGATCCTGGATTTGTTCCATGCCTCTTAGCAACCAATGTCGGCACGGATATAACGATCTCGTGGTCGAGTGCCGCTGGCGAGGTCGATGGTTACCGTGTTTGGGCTTACGTCACAGAAAGGACCCAAGAGGACGAAGAAACCAGTGACCTATCCACGCTTTCGCATACGTTTACAGGGAAGGACCATAAGACCTATGCCATTGACATATACAGTTACGTGTGGATCGCTGGAGAACAGTACTGGAGTAGTCCAATAGAAGCTGATTTCGAGTTAGGTATGCCTACGCCATTGTCTCAGGGTGTCTAATGGAAATTAACCCTTAAATTGCCGAATTGTGTATATAAACCTAGCAAGAAAACTAACAATCTCTCCCAAACTACAAACTGTTCTCATGCAATATGAAGTCCCCCCCCCCCCGCGCATACAAAAGACAGACGTATGGACTATATCACAATGGAATCATACTTGATACTCACTGTGAACAATACAATACGCCAATAAGTGAACCCACAGCTTTGCTAACTGTGCGAGTTTACAATGTTTTGGTAGCTAACAGGTTAATGAGTAGGCCTATAAGTCATTTCCTCATCTGAAATTCATCTGGAGGTTTCGTGGTATATTTGATTTGATTTGATTTATTTACCAACAGCAATACATTTTCATACATTTAATACAATAATTACATATACAGGAAGAGAAACTATTGGTTGGTAAAAGGGGCCAGATAAAAGCACATGTGCTAGTCGAGCCTAACCCCTTAAACAGCTAAACAAAGTATTTTGGTACAAATCAGTTTAGAGAACGTAGCAAAACAAAAAATATTGAATTTACTTTTACAATCGATATTTCAAAAACACAAGAATCAGTACTCAACCATGTCTTACAATATACAAACTAATAATGTAAAATATGAATTATGAATTGTATACACTTGATATTTCATTCATGACTTGTTCACTTGACACTCAAATCAGGTGATGAGGGGTTGACTCTCAGCTCGGCACTAATATCTTTCGGTAAGACATATAGCCACCAAGAGCCATGTTTCATAAAACTACTGAATTCGTGGCATTTGATTGGCTCAGAGCAAACTTGTCATAGAAAGTTAACATGTGTTTTTGATAAAAAAAAAGTTTCATGAAACAGTGCCATGGTGTACGTGGGTACCTGGTAATCACTGGGGTAATGATAATGACAGGGCCCTCAGGAAGAAAAGCATGAGGCCTGAGTAAACAACATCATATTCTTTTTATTATCATTATCATGGAACTGATTAACCGAATAATTTCTTAATGTCATTGTTTTTATGTTGAAGATAAAAACGTAGAAGGGAGAGTAAACGTGGGGTCCTATCCGTGTACGACTATAACTCCTGCTCCCGTCACAACAACATCCCCAGCTCCTTCTACAACATTTTGTCCAGTTGTTGATATCTACACTACAACGTTACTAACAACAACTGGCATTCCCTCGACTCTTCAAACTACAACAGATGCTACAACGACTGTCCTGTCCACCACTGATCCTACAACTACAGCTCTTGAGACTACTAGCAACCCCACAACGACCGTTCTAACTACAACTGTCCCCACAACGACCGCCCTAACTACAACTGTCCCCACAACAATAGCTGAGACTACTACCGAACCAAGCACAACCTTACGGGTTACTACTGACCTTACAACTCTTCAGACAACCAGTTACTCTACAACGACCGTTCCAACTACTTCTGACCCTACAACAACTGAACCTACAACAGTCATTAAGACCACCTCTGAACCTACAACACCAATTCAGTCAAGCGATGCTCCCTCTACGGCCGATCAAACGACGAGCCAAGCCGTACTTCTGACAAGCTTTGAACCGAGAACAACCGTTCTTCAAGGATCAAGTGACCCGACGACGAGCCTCACAACCAGTTTTGCTGAGACTGAGACACCGATTGTGGAAACTGACATTTTTACTGCCATCCCGGAGACAACTCAAGAAGCGCTCAATGTGACGTCATATACTGATTCAAACGTCACATGTGATTCAACCAAAGGGGTTCTAAATTCGGAAGGTTAGATGATAGACCTATAGTCTTGATCTCTAATAAGTGTTTTTCTTCCGATTTACACTATTGCCATTTCAGCTTCCAGCTGATAAATCCAATACAATATTAGCGTCGAATACTTGCGAAAAGGTTAATGGTGGAAGATGATGACGATACCCCCATCTTTAATATCACCACTCTTGGACTTTACTGCACCTATATTGAAAACCAAAATAGATAATCAACGTGGCAATGTAAAATATCAATCAGTGGATAAAATATTAGTGATTTAAATATCAGATATCGGAGCAGATATATCAGCTCTGTATCTTTTATTTTTTTTATTTGGAGGCTAGTATTCATTGGTTATATTGTGGAATTTTGAAAAAAAATCAGTGACTTATCAATGTGCACTATGTTATGTCTACTACAGATTATCTGGCTCTGATAGCCAACGAGAAGGCAAACTATACACAGGATGTAATCTCCGATTTAATTTACTACTTGAATGAGGTAACTTGAATATGATTTTACTTACACTTATTACCCTTAAGGAGCACTTTATCCTCGATCTGAGTTTGGGGCAAATGGTTTCGTGCATTTGGGCTCGCGATACCTGTAGTTTCAGAAAATCCTGTGGTATTTTGTGTGGTTACCACATGAAGTACCAAAATGACCACATGGATACCACCTATGGTGCAGTCAGGACCTGGGTGCAGTACCAAAAGAGTACCTATGGTATCGGATCTTCCTGTGGTATTTTGTGTGGTAACAACAGGTACAACATGAAATATCACAGGACATTTCTGTAAGGGTGATGTTCAAAAGAAGTTACATGTTGTTGACAGAATATTTTCTGTAAACGCCATTAGTATTGTGTTGTTGACAGAATATTTTAAACCAAAGCCAATTGATGTTCCAACTACCTTGTAGGGATGCACTTTTCAATTTCAAATGTGGGTTATAACGTCGCCAATATTCAGCTCATGAACTCTGTCAACGTCGAGATAACATATATAATTAACAAGGCTTCCAGAATACCACGGATGTAACCAATATCTTTCTCAACAATTTATTGTTGTTGTTTTTGTGTAATTTTCACCACTGTTGTTGTTGTTGTATTCTTTTTTTAATTCTTCAACGATTGTTATATTATATCCACAATAAAATAACGAGAGTAATTACAAATGTACGAGAATCATTCGCACAGATCGGAATCGGTCACAATGGGGAAAAACATTTAACAACAAATTACGAGCATAATAATCCTTCTACTTCAACGTATATGATTATATTCATGATCCTCTTTTACATAGACCAGAGACGCGGAAACAGTTTACTCTCACATGGAGTCGGTCTGGCCCTCATTGTTTGGTCCAAACTGTAGGCCCATCCTACCAATCAGGTCCAAACTGACATCCTTCATGATCGAATACCTCGGAGCCACCCTCTTGGAACACCTCCTCAACGTCACCAACCAGACACTCGAGCTCGCTTTCTATGGTGTCGGCATTGTCAAAGGTATGGGCCGCCCTCATTTTTGATTAACCCTTTATACGCCATGTAAATGATCTACTATGCCATATTTAATTTATCATGGGGTAAATATCATGGGGTAAGGGCTATTTGCATATTTATTTCTCCATTACCACCTGCCTTGAATATCTTGTTTAAGATTTGTTCATTGTGATTGTTGTTTGATTTTGATTGATAACAAGTTAAATAATGATAATGATGATAATAATATTTCCAGTGCAATATTAATCTATACAGTTTTTTAAAGGGTTGCGGAGAAATGGGCACTTTTGCAAAACCATTGGCCCGAATTCACAAAGGAGGTTTGTCGACAAACCTAGGTTTATGAACGTCATATGACGCGTTTCAGACCAAGGTTCAGACAAACCTCGGTCTGAAACGCGTCAAAACGCGTCATATGACGCACATAAACCTAGGTTTGTCGACAAACCGCCTTTGTGAATTCGGGCCATTGTGTCGCAGAAAAATAATCACGCACATACCCCCCCCCCCCCCCCCACAAACCCGGAAAACACACCGACACACGCACAAACGTACGCACGCGAGCGGGAGAATAGATACCAGCATATAAATTCACCGATCTCTTCGAAGTTCGGTTAAATAATAATAATAAATTACGTACTTTTGTAACAAGAATGAGGCCACTCCGTAAAAATATTTCCTTAGCATCCGATCTTCTTGCATCATCCTTTCTCCATTTTCTTGTCATTCTTTTGGCAAAAATTGTGCTAATGGTAATATGCGCAAGGTTGGTGGCTGACGATGGGATAGTATTTGGGCAGTTGTTCTAGGTGAAAAACAGTTTGTGTTTCCGTTCTCATTCAATTACATGTATTTTAATCACGCATGAATAGTTTTTGTATAAATTTGTAAAAACATATGCAAATGTAATCTGATAATCTCCACCAACGACGAAACAAATAAAAGAAGATCAGAAATGTAACGATTGTTTGTTTATTCGTTCGTTTGTCTTACATATCTATTGTTTGTTTATTGTGGTTGTGTTTTGCAATGTTTGCTTAAAATGTAAACATTTCTTATGAATTTTTTACCAGAATTTCGAATGATCGTCAACCTTGCCATCAATGACAGTGATGTCCATCTGAAGTTCGGTCAAAGAAACGATACCTTTATAGAGATTCCAACGTCTGCTCTCAGAAATGGTGAGAATAAGAATATAACTTTGGCTACAGAATCTAATCATTTTTTGGATAATTAAATTGGAAGACAGAAACAAAAATGGTATTACGCCATTCCTTGTTATGTATCCTCTTTTCA
Organism: Strongylocentrotus droebachiensis; assembly: GCA_035222895.1. Classification (NCBI taxonomy): domain Eukaryota; kingdom Metazoa; phylum Echinodermata; class Echinoidea; order Camarodonta; family Strongylocentrotidae; genus Strongylocentrotus; species Strongylocentrotus droebachiensis. The sequence goes on from JAVYIG010001854.1 coordinate 105,651, forward strand.
ACCATATAGTTTCGTATTACCTTTGAGTGACTTTTAAAATCATCTTCTAATCCAAAATTCTAGTAATTACACGGTGTTCATGAGTAGAAAGAGCAAAAAATCCACATTAAGTTAAATTCATTGCCATAGCAGTTCATTGTGCCATTTGTGAATAAGAATGATTTGATTATACGTTATCATTCCAGTTTCTAAATTGGCAACGCGGCGTGGAATGTTTAATTGATATATATGTGTACAGAGCGGCAATCTTCTTGAATTTAGTTATTTCCAAACATATTGGTCCATTTCATATGTATTTTAACTACGCTGTAATAAAAAATAAGAATGAATGATACCCATATGAGAAGGTAAAAATGATTTTTGTTCAGACTTTAAAGCCTATCTGCACTAGTTTGGCCAGGAGGGATTAGACCTCCCTGTCTGGGTACTGACAGGTGGTTATCCCATCAAATCAGCTCTCAATTAACTTGGGACCATTGAGGACCAAGAGGTACCGCTAAGGCATTGTTTAGAGGGCGCAAGTAGCTACAAGTAGTGTAGTCCCGCTTAATAATATTGCGAACTGATATGGTTTAAACCCGAGAAGGGTGACGCCCAACGTGAATGACAACTGGCATTATCCCACTAAAAAATGAGCCTAAAGCCAAGTTACTATCTATCGTGTCTTAATCTCACGCAGGTGATTGTTGCAAGGGTTTGATGTTCATCTTGTACAACGAGCCGCCTTTAGATGAGGACGGCAAACATTGTGCAGACAGGTAACTGCCCATGCTTATGTTATTTTCCACAGAGAAATCATTGATTTTGTTTTGATTTGATTTGATTTATTTATTCCGTTTCAATATGAACATATATAAACATGTACAAAGTACATATGAATTTAATTATGTCATAAAACAATGTATTAAGATTGCACTTCGGCATTATGATTTGATAGGCATATAAATGTCTTATGTCCAGATATGAAGGCATTTGAAGAGCCATGCTATTCAGTGAACATGTTTAAACTTATGTTCTTCCACCTTGCATAGTAACAATGATAACGCTCACAAATTATTTTTTACACTTGCACTTGATTTTATTTAATCATTTCTTTGTTTCAATCAGTATTGCATGCAATTATTCTACAATATTGTTAGGAAGATTTGAAAGTTTAAATGAAAATAATGTACACAACACAATATTTGTTAAGTGTTCTATATATTTTAATGTGTTATCAATGCAATGTTATGCCATGTATTTTTTACTCTGTAAATTGAACAATTTCAGCTTTTAGCTGCATGTCCAATGATTTTTATCTCAATAAACCAATACAATACAATACAAAAAGATACAAAAGCCCTTCGATTTTCAACAGAATTATATTCAGAATGCATCGAGATGCACTATTGCTATTATCATAAAGGTAGCTTAAAGAGAAGGTTGAGTTCTGGGAAGAGGTAAAAAATAATTTGTGAGCGTTATCATTGTTACTATGCAAGGTGGAAGAACATAAGTTTAAACATGTTCACTGAATAGCATGGCTCTTCAAATGCCTTCATATTCTAAATACGACATGAAACATCGTAAAAATCGGGGGGTAGGTTTTTTTCGCCATGTGCTCGTGTAGTCCCATATACATCATTCTGTGTACAGTGCTTGTAACTTTGCCAAGATCTGGCCAAATTTCTTATCATTTTGATGATTCCAGAACCTTGCAATACACACAAATACTTATATACTAGATGATCAACCTTTTCTGATAGATTCCACATCGTTTTTTCACAATGCAATCACATGATCAGAACTCAACTTTATCTTTAAGTACAACCCCCCCCCCCCGTACTACCACATTTGCTTGCAACAGAATCATGAAATAAGCAACGATAAGAAACTACCGCCAGAAATCTAGGAGATAAAACCAACTTTTCCCTCCCAAGAAGCCATGTAATTGTACTTAAAAGCGCATCCGTTTTTGTATGAGACCAGATTTCATGGAGTCTGCCTATACATCATATGCCCTGCATGTCTAGTAATTTTCTACACATTATATTTCTCTGTCTCTCTCTTTAAATTATCATTATTTTTTTGTCTCCAGTAATCAATGTGAGGGGAATGACATCCTGATCGGTGATTTCCTCTCTTTGGAGATTTTCCCGCCCAATCCTGAGCCATTTACCGCCCCAGTCGTGCTCCACTTTACACAGAAACAAGTGGTGGTAAGTACACGTGGCGTTGTTGCTATTTATGTACATATTATGTTCTTATTGAGTATGTCATGATTTATCGAATCATAATTATATTATTATATCATTAGAATTAGAGAAATTTGAAAGTAATAGGCTAATATAGCCACGATAACTGTTTCTGATTGGGTTGATTACTTAGGAATAATAAAGTTAGGGAATAATTGAACTTGAGCCAATAAAAAACACTAATTGAACTTTAATGAGTGAACATGCCTTCTCAATTTCATGTTTTTTTTGTTCCTTTTTGTATATATTTGTTTTACCTCTTGCAATAATCCTTTCAGTCTTTCCCAAACGAGACACTGTGCGTGTGGCTCGACGAGACAACAAGGTAAGTGATTGTAAAGGCAACTCATCCGATTATTAAAAATCCCTATAAAACCATAGATTACGTGTCAACCAAATAAATAAACATTCCAAATGAAGAAAGAAAAAAAGATTCCTGCAAAAAGTAATCGGATTTTCAAAAGGCAAATGAAGGCAAGCTCTTCTGAACGTGTTAATCATGTAGACGCACTACTGAATGAGTACAATATAGTGTGGAAACTTGTATTCAATGCTGAAAACATTTATCGTGATATCGACGGTTACATACTTAGTTTCATCAATAATTATAAAGAAAATATGGAAACGAATTATTAACATTATCAGCGATATTGTAATTTGTATTGCCGTCGTCATCATCATAATCGTCACCGTCGTCGTTATTATAATCAACATTATTATCGTTGTTATTCTTATTCTTATTCAATCTTCTTCTTCTTATTGATATTATCATTATCATTATTATTGTAAGAAGTAGTAGTAATAGTATTAGTATTGTTATTGTTATTATTATCGTCATCATCATCATAATTATCATTATTTGTTCTCTAGTAACCATGACAACAATATATGGAGTACTAGTGGGTGTGTCACCATCAACGAAACCGGAACCGGAACCAGATGTGAATGTGATCACCTGACAAGCTTCAGTATACTCATGAAAGTCACAGAGTATGACGTAAGCAGTTTCTTCCTAAACAATTGACTTAATAAAATGTACGAATAGATACATAAACATAAATTAATAAATTAATGAATGCGAACAAAAATGCATTAACGTATTTGTTTATAATTCACACACTTAAAAAGAAAAGGTTTTATATCTTTGTCCGCACATTTTGAATGCTGAGCAATAAGGTCTGATATCGATTTTCATTATAGCCTCAAAATAGCAATTTTCGCTTCTTTTTTTTTTGGCAAGCACTGGCGACGGAGGGCGCATGTTTTCCAAACTGCCAAAATGCGTTCTGTTTGTTTGTTGGTTCTTTTTTTGCTGAACAGACAATTGAACATAATTATGAATAGATGAAATAGCAATGTAAATCATTACTCAAAGTATTCATGCTCCTTCCAAAGAAAGGATTTTCCGATCTTTATAATAACAAAGCAAATATATATTTTTGTGATAGATTACGAAAGAAAAAACCATTTGAAGTACATGTATCATGCTATCAGGATATGGCTTTATTTACAACTCTGAACCTGGAATATGGATGATCTCAAATCAGTTTCACTTCATTCGACCTGAAGTAACTCGTGGATGATAATGAATATATTAAATTCCCTGATTGTAAAATATACTGAGTTTCTTTCTATTGTACAAGTTCTTTTAAATGATATATTTCATTTTCATTTGGCGGTTCAACTGATTGATTATTATTTTCTAGATACCTATGATCCACGGTAAAGTTTTGTCTATTCTGACATTCATCGGATGTGGTGTATCAATCGTGTGCGCTATTCTCATCGTTATACTGTTCCTATGTTTCAGGTATGTATTCAGTGCAAAGGTAAGATCCTTGGTCAGAGATCGAACTCCAGGGGAGTGTTTTACAAAGACTAAGATCGACTTTAAGTTGAACTGAACTATGGCAGGCCTTTCATGCCACTAGTTCCTCTAAGCATGGTAGGTCCATGCTCTAAGGCTCTTACAATTCCTAGCATTGGTTTCCCAAGGGACGTACAAATCGAGGTAAAAAATCTACAGAATTGACCATTTTGATAGTTCATTTTTGAAGGGAATATATTATCTAAAGATCATAATTGAGAGACCAATGGTGAGAGCAATTAGTGACCTACCATAGTTAAGTCGAACTTAAAGTCGATTTTAGTTTGCGTGAAACACCCCCCTGGGATAGTATTGCTGATAGTCCAAATTAATATATTTGTCATAATATGAACAACATGGAGGGGCGATGGCTCAGTGGTAGGGCAGTGGTCACGTAACCAGGAGATCCCGGGCTCAAAACCAAGTCGATTTGGTCCTTTGGTAAGGCATTAATCCTCATTACCAACTCCTCCAGAGAGGATTTAAAGCCTTCGGTTTACTAGTTACTTACTTGCAAGCATACACTTGCTTTCTTAGCAGTCAGGTAAACTAAACCACTAAAACCATCAATCCCCCCCCCCCCATAACCGTCACACTTTATATTATTGTGAAATTTTCTGGACATCTCCACCGTGAAAAGAGGAAAAGCAGTCACTTTTTGTATTTTGATTAGATAAAAGCTACCATATCAGGACAGTTACCATCGGATCTTGTAGAAGTCGGTAGAAATCAATAATAATAATTATATTTGCTTATATAACACTTACTTTATCAGAAGTCTCTAAGCGCTCTACAATAATGCAGCATAATTACCCTGGCTTTAGCAGTGCAGCTGTTACGCGCGCTGCGTTTCAAGGAATAAATTCCTACCAGGTACCCATTTACTTCACCTGGGTGGAGTGTGGCAAATGCAGATCAATGTCTTGCCAAAGGACATTAGTGCGGCGGCGGGACTCGAACCGCGGACCTTCTGATCGACAGTCCGGCGACGTATCCACTCGACCACAACATAATATGTTCTAGGGATTACTGTACAACAATTGAGTTAAAGTGAATTACTAAAGGGCTGGTCGGTGATGTTACAAAGAGCCACATTTCCTCATAATTAGTAAACACGGTTAATAATAAATTATTGTTTGATATTGATGATATTTTCTCTTTTTCCCCACTTTAATCTGAAAGGTTGATGAAAGACGAACGAATTCTCCATTCCATGTTACTTGTGGCTATTGCAGCGGGACAACTTACATTTCTGATTGGAATAGATCGAACAGATAACAAGGTATAAACGCTGATATCTTGAGATCCTTTCCTCTTTTAGCTTCCCCTTAATGTTCTCGTAGGCCTACTCAATTGTTCACCATCATCATCTTCTCAATTTCTTTTTCTCCATCTTCCCCCCAGTTAGTGTCACCGATCTTTTCCTTTCGGGGCCCTGTTTCCTAAAACGTCTTATCAGTAACAGTTGTCATAATTTTATAACAAATTTGCTATCATACAATCAAATAAAGTGATCTCATTAGCTTATAAAAATAATAATATTGTAATTTGTTATTGAAAACATGCTTCATGAAGCAGGGGCCAGGTTCGGAGTATAATGTTGTTTTGAAAACTATTTTCAACATGTTCAAGATTTTCCTATTCATCATTCAGCCTCTATTTATATAGCTATATGTAGTCATATTACTATTTGAAAATCACGAAATGATTTTATAATCGGCATACCATCCTTCTTTTTATATATTCTGTTTGTAACCAGCACAGACCTAAACAATTTACAGTTAGTCATATGTAAGCCTTTAGATTTAATACTAGGGACTTTTAGATTTGCACGAAGAAAATGTGGATTGCTATGGTCGACGTCCTTTTAATGCACTGCCTTGAATGGACGTCACACGTATCAGTCCACGCAAATCTAAAAGTCCCTAAAGTCCCCTCCCGATAGGCTCCAAGAAGAACGTAAAACAAGCAAACAAACAAAATGACTTCCTTTTTCTGTTTTACCTGTTTGTATTTAGATCGGATGCAAAGTGATTGCCATAGTGATTCAGTATTTCATGACAGCGAGCTTTTCTTGGATGTTGATTGAATCAATCTATCTTTATCGTCACGTGGTAAAAGTTTTCTCATCACGTGTTAACATCATCTACTATGTCATGGCAGGATGGGGTAAGCAATTGTCAACAGCGAACTTCTTTTTTTTTTTTTAGGGTGGAGGGGTATTTTCTGAAAATTACATGAAGACAAACAAAAAATCAATCGCAAAATGTATGGAAACTGCTTGAGATAGATACACGACGTTCGGGGTCGTTCATGTACTTGTAAGACGCGGTATAATAATGATTATGTATAATAATAATAATAATAGATACAACAATTATGAAGAATGATAATAGTAATTTAAAAAGAAATGATGAAATAACGATCATGATGATATTGATGATGATAATAATATTACTCGTGTCTAATTCACCCAGAGTAGCCACGTCGGTATAATACTGCTCTTCCTGCAGGCTCTGCAAATATTATTATTATCCTGGTATTGATATGTACCGATGTACTAAGTCTAGGTCGAGAGGTTCGAATAAGGGTACACAACCTGGCCCAAAAGTGTGTGCACCGAACATGATCGAACCTAAACCTCTCTTATTAGAGTCAAGAGTTCGTCGAGAGCCTTCACTAATATACTACAGTGCTGATTTTGTAGGCAAGCCTTTAAAGAGTGGGTTTTCCTCGATATAACTTATTCTCTTCATTTTTGCTATCACAAAACATGGATTAGAGGGAAAAGGGTATTTTCAATATTTATCTTGGCAAGATTTATTTCTAAAAATGGGACTTTTCAGTTTCACCATGCATACTTATGTTCTTTTTTCACGTTTTAATAGGTGTGCCAATTGTACTGGTTGCTATTTCTCTTGGTATCTCCTTCGATCATATACCTAGCGAAAATTTGTAAGTATATCATATTATTGTTACATTTTGCATCTATTGTTTCGGCTCGATATTTTGGACTGTAAAATTAGTTTGTTAGATCGTATTAAATTCAGTGGCGAATCCAGAAAATGACTTACGTCGTTCAATCGGGTGTCGTGGTTGGGTCGGGTCGGGTCGGGTTGGGAAATCTCGACCCTTCATGAATAAGGGGATATGCTTTCACGAAAGTTTGTGTACCCGACGCTAAGATCCAATGGTCGAAGTAAGCCCCCATAAAATGATGTGGTGGGGGCGCCATGTATGTAGACGAACCCGCGCCTGCTGCACATAAAGCAATTGCTACATGTATATTATTAGTTCTCCCCTACAAGGGTTCTGGCATGCGCCTGTGTCTCTCTTTTTAATAATATTTGTTCCACTAAATTTGAAGCGTAGAAACCACAGTGAATATTGAAATTGTCCAGACAATGTTAATGAAGGATAAAGCACATAATAAATAATTCAATCATTGGGCCTTGCTTAACCCTTGCAGTGCCAGAGGTGCAAATATGCACCAAATAATACACACAATGACCATAGACCACCAATCTCCTCGGCACCATAAGAGTTAATACAAATCTTTGTACAGGCCATATACATTTATCATTACCCTAACATTACCAGGTACCCATTTACAAATGGTTACAGAGTTGCAAATGTAGATTATAGTCTTGCCAAAGAACGTAAGTGCCGGGATGGGATTCGATCCCTCAACCTAGGGATTGCGAGTCAAGTGAGTGAACAACTATACCATGACACCTCCATTTTCACCAAACACTGGCAATTTTGTTCTGTTTTGCAGCTGCTGGTTATCGACGGAGGGCGGGGCGATTTATGCGTTCGTCGCACCTGCTTTAGCCGTTATAGTCGTAAGTAGGCCTACAAAATCATTACAATACTAATAGATCATTAATCTAATTATTAAGTATTTTAAAAATGCAAAACGATTTCTTTGAACAATGCTATCCAAATCAGTTATGGTATGCGAACATTTAAAATGATTAAAAGCTATAAGGCTTGGGCGAAATTCTCCTTAACTTGTCACAAAAAAAGGTCATAGGGATCTCAATTTTATTAATCATGTAATTGTAAGTATTCATAATTGCAAGCCGTTGGCTGTTCTGAAAGATTAGTTAAAGTCATTTGTAATCATTCTGACATGCTATCTTTACTGGTAAAATATCATTTATTTTTACCTTCGACATTTTCACTCCCTGACACTTGTACCTGTGACATTTTACTTGGCACCATCATAACTATTTTCTTAAAATTCTCTCCTAAGTGGAATATAATCCTAGAGGATGGTTATCCGGGAGTATAGTTGTCCACGATTAGTTGTCCGGGTGGTAGACCAGGGGGTAGTACTGTTGTCCCCAAATCGTAAAACGCAGTAAATTGTAGCTGCTATAAGTAGCAAAAAGCATGGGAAGTGTTTCACAAAGACTAAGATCGTCGTTAAGTTGGACTTAACTATGGCAGGCCATTCTTGCCACTGTTTTCTCTCACCATTTCCTGGCACTGGTTTCTCAAGGAACTTACAAAATTGTGGTCACAAATCTTCTGAACTTACCTTTTTTGATAGTTCATTATTGAAGGAAAGATGCTATCTAAAGATCATAATTGAGAGACCAATGGTGAGAGCAACCAGTGGCATAAATGGCCTGCCATAGATAAGTTCAACTTAAAGTTGATCTTAGTCCTTGTGAAACACCCCCTTGGTGTCATAATGAGATAATATCTTGTCTTTATCACTCGAAACAGATAAACATCATACTGCTGGGCATCGTGCTACGAGAGATTAGACGAATCATCGATCGGGATATCACAAAAATTGATGTGTCAAAAGCAAAGTAAGTTCACCTCTATCATTAATTATCATTAATAATTTACAAGAATCGACAATATTTTTGTTTATACCTACACATTTTCACAACACTTTGCGTGAAACAAGTTGGCGGCTTTAATATTTTTGAAGAAGATAAGACTTTTAAGTCTTTTTCCTTAAAGGGAGTGTAGCCTGACGAGACTACTGTCTTTCCCGTGGCCTGACTCGGGGCCAATCGGGTATATCACGTGCGTGCAACATACGCGAAACCGAAGCGTGAGGAGAACTTCGGTCTCTTTCGCGAACGCTGACCATGTAGAGATTTAGTCGGTTCGTTTTTGTGCAGTTGTACAACAGAAGACGTAGATGGAATTAACCAATATTCGACAAGATACACTCCCTTTAAAGGTATTACAAAGTTTTGGTATGGGGTCATGAATTTGGTTTAAATTAACATATTGGAAGCATATGCGTTCCTACAATATCCATTGATCGTTGTCGCGGTTGAAAACGAGTCCAAAGTTATGAAATTATAGATAATAAACTCTTTATGTTGTATAGCTCCCTCTCAAGGTCAAGATATTAATTTAGCTATGAAACAATGTTTATTGACTAAAATCGACCGATTACCTATTCCCGTTTGGAAATTATATATCACAACTACATATTCTGAGATTTTCATGGTCGCAGCTACCATTGTACGGCCATAGGCGCTATTTGAAATATATCAAAATTTACCGGGAGCACCGGTAAATTTTTATATTCAATTTTTCTCGAAAACAGAAGTGTTTTAGAGGCTAATTTTTTTAGTGCTTATAATACATCCATAGGGGCATCCAAATATATCAAAATTGTAAAGATTCACTATTCACCCAATTTTCAAATTTCCCAAAACTTTGTAATACCTTTAATACTTACATTTTAAAAATCTTGACTTTATACATTCATCTTTATCTTTATTACCTTTAACAATATCTTCCATATGAATAGTGTGGTATCGTATTTTCTCTCTCTTTATCTCCCTCCCTCTCCCTCCCACCCTCCTTTCCATGATTTATCTTCCTCCGCGCATCCTACTCCTCCCCTTCCTCTGTTCCTCTTCCGTCTCTCCCTCCTCATTTATCTTAACCCTAGTTTTCCCTCTCTTTCTGCCTTCTCCGTTCCCACCAGGCACCCCCTTCCTTCCGCCCTCTGTTGTTCTCTTGTTTGTTTGTTTGATTTTATTTCTGCATTTTACAACATCATAGAAAGTATAATGCAAAATAAAGGTACATATTAATTATTAACAAAATTTAAAATACATATTTGATCATAATAGTAATAATGAATTAAATAGTTATACCTTAAAGCCCCACTGTACTACTTGTAGCTACTTGCTCCCTCTATAATATAAAACAATGCCTAAGCGGTGGTCCCCCATGATCCTCTTTTTCTTATTTCAATCGAGAGCTGAGTTGATGAGAAAGCCACCTGTCAGTGACCACGCTAGGTGGTCTAATCCCACCTGGCCAAACTAGTACAGACGGGCTTTTAACAAAAAAACATAGTTGACAAATCGTTTCAAAATTGAAATATCTTCTCAAAGAACCACAGCTAAGGTCCTTCTTGTCTTCACACCTGTGATGGGAGCACCTTGGGTGTTTGGGATCCTTGCCATCAACGAAGACACCGTCATATTTGACTATCTCTTCACTGCACTTAATAGTTTCCAGGTAGGATAATGAAAATCTTTGGTTCTGCAAACAATTTTTTCATTATTTCCAAATAGATAATAAACCTTGTTTTACCTACAACATTTTGCATTTATTTGATATGACTGTTTGCAACTTTAAAAATTACTTTACATGACCAATTCTTCAGGGATTTTTTTGGGGCAATTTTTTTTTCCTTCCGACGTTTGATTGACTTTGAAAGATTTGCCCCATGCCTATTTCGTACACACTGCCTCGCATCGAACGTTGAGGACTATATTCACTGCAAACGCTATACGTTATTCGATGTTTTCCAAGTATTTGCCTGTTCTCGGTTTTCCAAAGTTGTGTTTGACTGTTGATATATATGATCTTTACAGGGGCTGATGATTTTTCTCATCCACACAGTTGGGAATAAAGAGGTACGTACAGAGGTTAATATTTTTGAGTCACGTGTCAACTTAATTGTAACGTAATTTGTAATATACGGTGAAAATGTATTACCCAAAGGTGTATCCAACACTCTTCCAATTATCTTCCCCCATTTTAGAGGAAAATACAACCAAATAGCTTTTTTAAAGGCAATGTGCAAAAGAAGCGGATTGGTGAAAAATTTAACGAAATCGAACTAACAAAGAATATGAAAGTTTTGAAGTTTTCAAAGTTTTAAAGTGAATTCAAATCGGCCGAGTCAGTAATGCCACTGTGGTGAAGTGGCGGACAGCTTTTCCATCTGCTTCAACACACAAAATTAGTATATGTCATTTTTTCAAAATGCATGATTCGGGAGTCTCTTTTCAATTATATGTTATCCATAATTATTATGAGTTGCACCCCCAAAGGGAAGATGCTTAGAAGAAAATAAGAAATGTTGATATTTTTGTACAGGAACAACAGGAAAGTAACCTTTTGGACTGTAATGCTTATATAATCTACTTTAAAGGTAAAGACCAGTAATGGTCATGCGATTGCATTGTGAAAGAAACGTTGTGGAATCGATCAGAAAAGGTTGATCATCTAGCATCTAGCATCTGCAAGGTTCTGGAATCATCAAAATGATAAGAAATTTGGCCCATTCTTCGTAAAGTTACAAGCACTATACACAGAAAGATGTATATGTGACTACCCTATATCTCTCACCAGATCATGAGAGAAATAAATTTACCAAATATATGAATTAGTAGGCGGTTTCCCGGCAAATTTGTTATCATCATGTATTAGTCAAAACATATTCTTTCACATGATTGGTAATGAGAGCTTCCATTTCATTTTTTGAAATTGGGGCGTTGCCAATACTGGTCTTTACCTTTAAGCTGTTACCTTCAACCCCCTACCGTATAGGGCTACCGGGTCCCCCCCCCCCCACACCCCCCTCTCTCTCTCTCTCTCTCTCTCTCTCTCAAGCCCCAGTCATATAAATTGTTACCGTTTTTTGTACTTTCCTATTTTAAAAAAAAAATCAATATGTCAATTCTCTTCTCCTCTTCGATTCATAGTTTCGTTCCAAAGTCTACCGCGGAAAAAGGGAGGTTGACCCATTCTCAAGCAGCAGAGGGCGCAGTAATCCGTCAAGCAGCGGTGTCACTACGACAACAGTCGTTCCGTTTAAAAAAGAGGTTTTAATTTAACTCCTGTTTTCCAATAAGGTTGTAGGCACAAACCCTTGTATGTCGTAAGTTTAGCACAGATTGTCTGGGACTGTTAAAGTTATTAAGAATCAAAGGTCTGAATGATGCACTTCATGTATGCCCTCTAGGGTTTCACTCAAGTCCTTTCAGGTCCCCCATTCAATTTGAAATATTAATTTCTGTTTGAAAATTCAAACCTAGGTATCGGTGGAATTCGCTTTAATGCTCAGAATCTCCGAAATGAGGTGCCATACTGGGGCCTTTTTCCGCCTCAAATAAAATGGTCTAGCGGCACGTTCACTTGGTCAGCTCTCTGTCATCGCCTACAAACTGGCACAGGCGAAACTGAGTCACGTCTTTTGGATGGTGACGTTAAAGTCGATCCTCAGACGTAATTAATCTTATCTGATTGATACACGTCTGTAAAAACCCTTTTTCATAACGACACACAAGCACACACATCTCAACAATTCGCAAACTGAAAGAGCGGAAATACCCAGAGATAATGTAAATGTAAATTGAAGTTTAAATGATTCATTAACAGTATTTCATCTCGACCAAATGCCTAATTGCGAAATGTTTCACAGGTTGAAAATACACAACTTCATGACAATAACAATGCAAAGGTACACAAACAATGGATAGAAGAGTAATAATAAAGAAGAAAAAAATTATTTAACAATACATTCGGGAAGTTTAGTTGAATATGAAATGATATAATTGAAGCGACGGAAAAATCAAGGTGTATGCATGAAAAAAATGGCTACACTTTCTACTCTCAAAATCATATTCTAGATTGATTTTGATTGAAGACTGATACAATAATATGCAGCTGTACGACTCGGAAGAAAAAATATCACAGGAAAAAAAAGCCGAACATTTATGTAATACTATGTAGATTTAGTTGCGCATCATTTAATGTAATTTGCAACTAATCTATATGGGATAGACCAGCTCTTCCAGACCGCATGGCATGCCAATCCAGACTGCCCGGGACTGAGTCTCATATTTCCTTATTTAAAGGAAAAGATTGAATTTAAAAATTGTCAAGGAAATAAAGGGAAATTAAAGACAAAATTGATTTTTTTTTTAGAGGAATGTCAGAAATATTGAAAAATGGGATGGCTTGACATGTGCCTTAGGAGACGAATTAAAAAAAACAATTCTATCAAATTGTCTCTAAGAGAAAATGAGAAATTATTTCTAAAGTGAAATGTTAGGGGCTTTGTGACTTTAAACGAATTACAATTTATATCGCTCGCTATTTCTAAATTGTTACAAAATCAAGAACTTCGGGGGTTCCGCCCCTAGACCACCGGCAGAGGTTCTGCCCCTTGACCCCATCCTTACAGATAGAAGCGGTTCTCAACCAAGTTGCATACAATTGTCCTCGGAGAGAGTGTACGTGCTTTGTGTATTTTAAGCTTCTACCAACCTTACAATTTAGTAGGCAAGCTGTCGTCCACAATTTCTTGCTTTCTGCTGCCTCGAGATCTCTGGAGCGAAGATAAGTGACAATAGGGACTTTTAGATTTTCACAACGACAACGTGGATTGCTACGATCGACGTCCTTTTAATGCACTGCCTTGAATGGACGTGTGACCAGTAGTGCGTTTCAAACTAAAAAATATGGGCATCGTTCCATCGGATGTTTGGACCTGGGGCCCGTTTCATAAAACTTTTTATCTATAACAATTGCTTAATTTCTATGATAAATTTGCTCTCAGCCCATCAGATGCCTTGATTTCAGTAGATTATAACAGTAGCTTGAAACTTGTTATTGATATCAAGTTTCATGAAACAGGCCCAGTATTGAGGGTGTGTTCAGAATGAGATGAAATGCTCAATCTGAGGGCTCTCAATTTTGTGCTCATTTATAAGGATTAATCCTACACTGAATAGGAGATTCTGGGTGTTCTTTAATTTTTAATTGTGTACCGGAATGTGAGTCTGCATGATTGTGTAAGGGTGAGGTTGAGTGAGTTGGAGATGGTGGGGTAGAATAAGTATTTGGGGAGGGGGGTATTATTATTACTGAATTATTTCATTTTCACGATCATATTTTATGATTGTAAATGTATTAAAGATTGAAAGGATAGTTAGTAACAAACAGCATGCATATTTGATTGCAGGTAATAATAGTACTGAAACAAACATAATTTAATGAATACATATCGAATGCAGAAGTCATATAGCAGTCGAGAGAATCAATTTCTTCAGGTCAAAATTGATATTCTGAAAGAAAAGAAAAAGAAAAATATATACACAAAACGGATTGTTGAATAACAAAACCAGAAGAACAAAGCAGGGGAAGAAAAATTGATAATGAGTTGAGTAGTTAAAATACACACAGTAATTGTTTCCAGGAAATATCTAAATGGTACGAGTTACATGTACATGCATAATAAAAGAAACAAAGATTAAGGACAAGAGTAAAACAAGTGAGAACAAAAATCACTTCTTCAGACTGGCAAGATCTGCTTCTGATGAGATGATAATTGATGTTGAATTTCCATCTGTCGCTTTGACTTAAGCAAAGATCCTGCCATCACTGGTCCATGTGCTCTCCAAATAGGAATTAATCTCACAGATTTGAACACTTTTGTTGTTGTTGATGATGATGATGATGATGATGATTATCATTTATTTGTATTATTCTTATTCTATTATTATTATTTGTAGTGTTATTATCATCAATATTATTATTACAATTATTATTATTATTATTTCTGATACATGTATTATTATCATGAGAATTAGTAATTTAATTTCTAATAATGTAATACAGGAGGAGCCTCGATCTTGGTGTAAATTTTTCTTTTGTTTCTGTTTGATATTTACTATATTTCTCGTTCATCTTTTGAAAATGTTATAAAACTGTTCATCTTCAGAACCAGAATTAAACTGAAATAGTGTCAGAAACTGCATGAAAATGAATCACACCTGTTTTTATATCGAATGTATCTTGTTTCTGATTCAAATGTAGTTTATGATATGTTCAAGTGGAAAAAAGTATATTATTAACTTTTAAATGAGAATAAATCTATACAGAGACGATACATTATTGAACATAAAAGCGTACAACTGCATAATGAAAAGGGTTGTTGCGTATTGTTCTTTTTGACACACATGCAATCATTTATAACAGGTCGGGGTAAGTGTGATTTCAAAATGCAAATCATTGAGACTCTCTCAGGGGCCGCATATATAGCGCCATTTTGAAAGGGGTTGGGGTGGGGAGTACGACCGAGCTTACGAATGATCTAATTCTTTCATAATTTTAAAGTATCATAAGGTCTGCTCAGCTCCCCCCTCATTCTGCCCCCCCCCTATTCTTGCATAATTTCGTAGTATTTGTGCCAGATACGATAACTCTTAGTAAATATAATAGTATTAATAGGCTATAAATGTGATGCTCTGTTAAACGCGTGGAAATTTTGCACCTATTACAATCGCAAAGTTGTTAGAATAGTTTGACATAAAGCGATTAGACCCTGGGTTCCAGGCTATAAAAATTCCTAACCTAAAGAATTTCTTTCAATAATAAGACAAGAATGTTCCGGTATCACTGATGAGGAAAATTGCCAATTCAGCTACTGCCATTATTGCGTATCAATAAACAAGTTTTCATTCAGCCTTTTTTGTGTATTTTTCGTGTTTTTCTTGTGTAATGATGCAGAGGTTATTCGTAGATTTAGTATTGCGTAACCTCTGAATAACAGAGTTATTTCGTTCATGGGATATAGTACGTAGCCTCTTCTATTCTATGTAATAATCAAACGTCTACCCCTACCCCCCCCCCGAATATTTTTTTTTTTTTTAAATGATATTTTATTTCCTTCCTCAAGAATTCACATCACAAGAAATTATCAGAATAAGTCATTTAAAACAAGATCTTCGATAAAAGATACTTCATAAAATAATTACATCAATCAATGACCAATGAACATAGAAAAATCTCAAATTATACATGATTGTACATTTTTTCTTTCATGAAACAGTTTCAAAATAACATTTATGGCGCCATCTACGGCAAAGAAGACAGTAATGGTTATTCAACAAAGTTACTCATGTTGAATAACGCAAAAAAGGGGCGTGGTGATACAAAACTGGAATGATTTAGAAATCGGGTTCGTATGGACTTGGAGTTACGAAAAGAGAACACAATACCTTGGGGGGGGGGGGGGGGGCGGCATTCCTGACAGTGTTATGTCACCCGAGATGTTCTCACCTTCAAAACACAATACCTCGAATAGAATAGGCCCTTTTCGTAATACAGTCAAATCTAATGCACAATCCGTTGTTAAGTGCCTCGTCAAAACTCATTTCATTCAGTATGCCAATTACGTGCATCACGTGATGTAAGGTAAGACAATGTCATAAGGTTAAAGATAAAGGTGATTTCTGGTTTTAAAAAAAGAAAATGAATTCTCACAGAATCAAAAGAAAATTACACTGAATGTTCAAGATTAAAAATAAATGTCATTTGCCAAACAACTTTGGTAGAAAATGTATACTGGCTGAGTAATGAGCATACAAAGAATAGAAAATCATGGTTAGTAGCCCCGACACCATTTGTGTAGTCCCCAGGGGCGGATCTAGCTTTTTGCTAAGGGGGGGTTTGACCAAAATAATGACGATGCGGAGCATCGTCCACGAGCCGCGAAGCGGCGAGCCGATTTTTTGGGGGGTGTTTATTTGAACCCCGTAAGTGATGTTTTCCTGGCATCTATTAACACAATGGAGACCATAAAAAGCAGTGCATGATAACGTCTTTTTAAATCAAGTAACAGTTTAATACATAGTTATATCCAGAGTTATCATGTGTTTGGTTAAGTTACCAGATGAGTTGAATATCTTCTCACAATATTTGCACTTGAAAGGGTTTCTCTCCAGCGTGCGTTCTTTTTTCTTTCTTTTTTTCTTTCTTTTTTTTTCTTTTTTTTTTTTTTTTTTTTTTTTGGGCCGCCCAAGGGGGGGGGGGTTGCAACCCCCCCAACCCCCCCCCCTGGATCCGCCACTGGTCCCACATACATCTTTCTATGTACAATGCTTGTTACTTTACCAAGACCGGGACAAATTTATTATGATTTTTATGATTTCAGAACTTTGCAGTACACACCAATACTTATATGCTACATAATCAACTTTTTCTGATCCATTCCACACCTTTTTTTCACAATCCAATCGGATGACCAGAACTCACCTTTATCTTTAATTTGTTCTATTTAGCAACAAAAGGCCATTTTCATAATGTAACCAAACATAATACATAGGTCTTTGTGAAGTGCCTCAATACAATTTATTTCATTCACCTGATAAGAATAATAGTGTTTCAATAGACGAAATCCGAAATGCATACATTAGTTATTACCAGGTAGGACACACATTATGACTTGACCTTCATAGCAACACTTAATATATGAAGTTTGCATTCTGACTATTGAAATACTATCATTCTTATCAGGTGAATGAAATAATTTGTATCAAGGCACTTCACAAAGATTTATGTATTCAATTTGGTTGCATTACGAAAATGGCCTATTAATGAATGCAATTCGTATACTGACTGCTGAAATACAATTATTAATAACAGGTGAATTAAATAATTTGTACATGTAACATACATGGCACCTAACAGATTTGATTTCATTACGAAAGTGGCTTTTTATGCAAAGGCTCTGTCACATACATAGCATAATTATATAAGGCCCGCTTTAGGCGTGGCGTTTTGTAAGCGCATTAAAGTGCGGGTTCATAGAAAATCACAAATATGGCAAATAGCGTATTACTAGAAACTGGTAAGCTAACAGATGGCCATCATGCAAGTTTTAGGTCAACTACATATCGTTTGGTTGATAAAAATACAAATTAAACAACCTCAAAGCATCTGGGATATGCGAGAGATTCGCCAGAAAAATCACGATTTCTTAATGCCGTCACGATATGAACCAACCCTGTCCAAGCAGACGACATCCCATAAAGAATGAACATAATTGCAATGCTTTTATTTCTCAAATTATAATGAGTTTAGTGTATATAAATGTGATGGAATTTTAAACCATTCAAAAAGGGATATGACCCCCATTCTGATAACTAAATTCTTTTGTTTGTACATACACAGGATATGGGTTAATGAACAATCAAAGAAACCACACTTTCAAATTAAAAAACTTCCGGAATGATAGCATGGACGTCATTTGTTTCCTCTTGAAACGCCGAACATGCCGCGGTGTATGCAGCTGAAAATACAATGGCGTCTTATTTTGTTTACAAGCGACGGATTCCTTTTTTTTTTTTTTAATTCTTGCATTTTTCATCAACAAAATACCATGCACGGGGTTTTAAGAGTGAGGCAATATATTGAACATTTCGCCTGAGGGTTTTGAAGTAAGAGAAATAACTAAAGAAAAGATGACAAAACAGGCACTGAAATTGTGTGAGATGTCATAGGACATCGTCTGCTTGTGCACATCATGTTCAACATGTGACGTCATATCTTAGCAGCGACCGGGGGGCTTTTCAGGTGCTATGTCGCGGCTGTATCTAAGCGTTTTTTAAACGTTAATAATCATTACTTCGAATGTTTTCAAGCATTGGCTTTTGATAACCTTGGCCAATCAAAATGACACCTTTGCAATAATGACATTAAAGTTAGTTTTTTAAATCAATGAATCTTCTCTTTAAGGTCCATAAGAATGTCATGAATTGACCTATTACATGTAGGCCTATAAACTGAGGTGCACTGCTAAAATGTTATACAAAAATGTATCTTCTCATAGTTTGTTTTTACTCCCATCCCCATCATCATTTTTATATATAGGAATTATTAAGTTTTTATAAAGGATTACCACGCCTTCAAGCTTACCTTAATTATGTAGCAATCCTTCTTCATGATCATTTTACGTTAGTATTACAATGTGTTGATAATATAATTGTTTATCATCATGATTTATAATGTTACTGCATTGTAACTTTGGAAAAAGACCATGAAGAAAATAAAAATAATTCAAGAAGTTAAAAAAAAACTATGTTGAAAATTGATCTCGATGAAGAATAAGCCTACAAGAATTAGTAAAAATTCGACGCCCGTTTTCGTACAATCTTATGAATGCTTTCTGGTCAAAGTTGTTTTTGGCAACCTTGGGTCTTGCCAGAAATTCGTCTCACATAGCAACAATGAAACCTGAATTTAGATAATAGAAAATTCGCAAGTAATTATATTCAAGTTAACAATGCTTCTTCTTCAAAGGCCTGGTTGTTTTCAGCACTTGTAACTAAAGCAGGGCTCCCACTTAGCCGAGTTGGAGCCTCGAGTTGTGGCGAGCTGGCGCGATCTTATGGCAAGCAGTTTTATCATTAAAACATATTTCTTGATATCAAGAATTCAATTCTTGATATCACGAAATCGAATTCCTGATATCACGAAATCGAATTCTTGATATCACGAAGTACTATTGATTTACAACCTAAAATTATTTCTTGATATCAAGAATTGATTTCTTGATATCAATTAATAATAAAACGGCTTGCCATAAGATCGCGCCAGCTCGCCACAACTCGAGGTTCCAACTCGGCTAAGTGGGAGCCCTGCTTAAGAGTGGCATTTCAATAGCCAGTTTGGCATTTAAAAACATCTGTTTTTTTATATATCTTGCAAGCATCTACAAACTTAAGAGTGTTCATTCACTTGTAAAATTTGCAGCCGTTGAACAGAAGCATGCATAGCGTTTGAATGAATATTTGTTGAAGAAAAAAAGAAGCAAATTTTAATGCACTGTAATCTATTGAAATGAATCCTTTGGCGGGTCTTTTTTTTTTTTTAGGTTTGGTGCTTTGTGAAGTACTCATACATATATGTAATCATTTGAATGATAGCTTAAAGAGAAGGTTGAGTTCTGGAAAAGGTGAAAATAATTTGTGAGCTTTTTCATTCTTTTTATGTAAGAGTATCAGTGAACAAAAATGTCCCCCGAAGGATGGCTCTTAAAGGGATCGTTTAACAATGTTAAATCTGAGATGCACGGCCCTACATTTTATCAAAGTCTGTGATATGGTGTTATATTGAAGCCCTAAAAAATAGCGCTTCAAAATGATCAAGAAGTGCCTCAAAAAAGTAAAAACCTTTGAGTGACCGGTTTTACCATACTCGTTTCCCCCAGTAGACTGTAGTGTTATGAAAACCGTTTGGCAAACGCCAAATTTGATTTCGATGTTAAATCATAAATATCGTGATAATCAGACAGGCGATCGGCTTGTAAAAGTCATGGGGTTCCTGACTGA
This sequence comes from Strongylocentrotus droebachiensis, assembly GCA_035222895.1. NCBI lineage: Eukaryota > Metazoa > Echinodermata > Echinoidea > Camarodonta > Strongylocentrotidae > Strongylocentrotus > Strongylocentrotus droebachiensis. The sequence goes on from JAVYIG010001854.1 coordinate 126,155, forward strand.
CCTAAAGGTTTATAATTATCATTGCAGCATGAGCTAAATCAAGGATTTTTAAAAAGGATCTAAGACAAAGTTACCGGATCCCTTTGACATGTTAACTACAGTTTTCTCTCTTTGTCATAGGCTTATTTTCATTGCCATTTACATAAGCCACACGTTTCCAGTAGGCAACGTATTAAAAGGCCCTCATATTCGAAATATAACAATTGAAATACAAAGGTTGTGGGCCACAATTTCCATGCCATGTAAGTGTTTGTGTAGCCCCATATACACATTTCTATGTAGGATGCATGTGACCTTTATATAGCAAGACTGGGCCAATTTCTTATCATTTTAATGATTCCAAAGCCTCACAGTACACACAAATACTTAAAGGGCCCATGACATTGAAATACAAGTGTATTCCTATTGGTGTGCAAGTCCTGCATACATCTCATATTTTGATATGTAAACTTCTGAATTTGTTTCATAGATTTTTAAATAATTTTTGAAATATTTGTTTTTCAAACTTGCTAAGCTCCACCCCGAAAACCTCCTGAAAAAGATGTTTGTGTATTAAAAGAACCTAAATTCTGACAGACGATCATTATTTCGTGCCTTTCTTCATTGAATTACGTTATACTGTTATACTGAATAATTTTTCACTTACCCCTATTCACTCTTTCGTGAACTTATTGGACAATATGATTTATTATTGATAGATAAAGATCAGGGGGGCGTTTCACAAATTTTTTCATCAGTGACAAATGATAGTTTTTGTTAAAAGCTACTGAAATCCTTGCTTCCGATTGGTTATCAGCAGATTTGTCACTGAAATGATGAAATTCCCCATGAACTATATTGACAAACCTCTATGACTCTCTAGTTTGATAGATACCGCTATGAAATTATATCTATCAAGAAAACTCATATTTTCACAATCTTCTAAGAACAAAGGTAAGAAAAATAATCAAATTCGGGTGTTTATAAAAACTTTGGTGTTTAACCTCTGGGTTGAATATTTCGTATTTCCTGTTTAAGTTATAGATCACGTTAAACCAGGAGATCTCACAATGAAAAACATCGCATTCCAATGATTTGGGTAATAAAGATAATGACAACTTCAATGAAATTTGTGTTGCTGTTCCTCTAATTCCAGTAGCTCTCTCTCCTGTTCTCACTTACACAATCCAAAGTCGTGTTTGTTTGTTTGAGTGTTGTATTATCTTTCATATCAGATTCCCTCTCTCCATCTGTCTAACTCTGTCTGGCTGTCTGTTTGCCCCCTCCCCCCGACTATCTTGCTCCCCCTCTCTTCTTCTCTCTTTCTCTTTTTCTTTCTTTCTCTCTCTCTCTCTCTTACTCTTTTTCTCTCTTTCTCTCTCTCTCTCTCTCTCTCTCTATCTCCACTTCCTTTTCTCTTTTCTCTGTCTCTCCATCCAGGTACGTATACTTTGCAACCCTTTCAATGGAAGCATTACCCTTTTTACAAGGCACTTTAGTGGCAATTATAAGTCATTTCAAAGCTTTACGTAAGAACTCACAATCCATTCCTCCGATTAATACAAAACGTATTGATCGAGTAGAAGCAACCGTATAATGAACGATTGTTATGAAATCGCCTTCAAGCTTATTAGTATCGCGTTCGAACGCTAAGCAATTGACAATGACATTTGGGGCGTTCCACCCCAGTGGCAGTGCTTCGTATGGAACAACGAATAAAAAGAGAGGACCGAACATGGAACTTCACTGAAGACCACAAATTTCACAGTTATATTACAAGAATGTAGGTCATGACAAATTTATTTAAAACCCGCGTTCTTCACAACTTGATAACTGTTGCGCCCCATTTTCAAGTTTTTAAGAACGCTGGTTTTGAAAGAATTTGTCAATACTTGATAAAGGCTTAAAGCAGGAAATTCGTACATTTTGTTTCCCAGTTATTTCATTATTTTTTCTTCACATATACTTAATTCATACACTACACGTACATACATATATATATTTAGAGATTCATGCATTTATTTTCTTCATGTTGCTCGCGATATTTAAAACAAACAACCAGATTTTCATGGGGGAGAGGTTGGAGCCCCAAAGTCCCCTCTCTAGAACCGCTATCACTACATCGGAAGTGACCCCTAAAGACTTCTTGTAATCAAAAGAGATTGTTTACTGTTTTAATGAACTTATTATAGTTTTCATACTGGAGAGCCTATGAATCTATTTTCTTCAAGATCCTTACAAGCAAAGGATTGAATACATCAGAAAATGAAAAGGAAAAGGAAAGAAAGAAAGGAAAAAATAGTTATCGACTATTGAAGGTGGAATCCTATATTTTTAAAAGAAAGAGAAGACGAGGAAGAGGAAGAAGAAGAAGAAGAAGAAGATGATAAAGAAGAAGAAGTAGATAAAGAAAGAGAAAACGAGGCAGAGGAAGAAGAAGAAGGAGGAAAAAAAGGAGGTGAACAAGAAGGAGAAGAAGAAGAAGAAAAAAAAAGGAAGAAGGAGAAGTAGAATGAGAAGAAGAAGAAGAGGAAGAAGAAGGAGAAGAAGAAGAAGAAGAAGAAGAAGAAGATGATGAAGAAGAAGAAGAAGAAGAAGGAGGAGAAGAAGAAGAAGAAAAAGAAGACGAGGAAGAGGAGAAGAGGAACAGGAAGAAAAAAAGAATAGGGGTGAGAGAAAGGTTAAGCTTTTATTGAATAGGGTTTCTTATTATCAGATAATCATTATGTCCGAACTATCCGAAGACTGCGACGATGGAATTTGTGCAATAAAACCTTTCTATATATTATCTATATATTGCCGGGTCTGATCCTTATTTATATCCCTTTCTTTCTAGTGCTCTCGCCTGTGTCCTGCAAGAAGCCCGCGAAATATTCATACATTTCACAATTCGGTTGTAAAGTTCGTAAAAGCTTACATTTTACAAATGTCATGCTTTGACAGATGCAGGGGGAGATAAGGCCCCTTGCCTCAACGCTATCATACCGTACCTTGAGTAAAACAGAAAGAAAGGAAGCAAATATTGGCTCCTGAGTTGTGCCCCCACAGCGATTCCAGTCCGTACCCCGTTACTTGGTCACAATTTTTTGGACATGGCCCCCCACCATTCTTACCACTCTACCTCTGACATACCAAGACTAAATAATTGCTTCAGTGAATCGAGAAAAACCAATAAAATCCGATAACGCACTAAGAAGAAAATTATTTTCCTGGAAGTCTGATTAAAGGTTTTATTTCGTTTATTCATGGCCCGGTGGAAGACCACTACTTATTGGTGAACGGGTAAACCCTGACAAAAGATTAGAAATAAATAAATAAATACATTCATCGTTCATCGTTATAGTAGAACGTTTGCACGCTCTAGTAGGCGTTTAGTCTGTAGGCACAGACTCTAGGTTGACACTAAAGCATATTAATTCTATAAATTCTTGAGCAGCGCGTAAGTCTGCCATTCTCTAGCTCTGGCGGTGTCAAAATATACACAGAACAGAGTATATGGGGTGCATTCGACCGTGCAGTTAGCTTAGTCTTCTAGTTCAGCCTCTCTCTTACGCAATAAGACTGACAAGGGTCTGTGCTAGCAAACTAGTAATAAATCATAAGTGGCGTATTATCTGTTTTCCATTCATCTTCCTATAATGGTATAGTTAAAAAAAAAGGAACCTTGATTTGCTTTTCTTTCTCACTGGGGTGCGGAGTTATGCCTACAAGAAGGGAAAAAACGAGGGAATAAAAAACTCTGGGATTACTCTTCACTTAAAACGTCTCTGACAAGGAATTTCTTTTTAAAAAGGGGTGCATTTTTCGCACCCGGTGCATTCATGAAACCACTAACATTATCCCCTTGCAGCCAACCAACTTAGCATTTGTGTTTGACAGAAGTCTTTCTTTTGACCACTTGAATTCCAATATGTCATGATCTCAATTATCCAAAATTAATAACTTTTTTCTCATGAATCATATATGTTCAAACACTCATCAATCTTTTAACTCAAGGGGCGTCATAGTCACGTGACTTGACTGGAGATGTGAAGGACGTCAATTCAATCCCTAAGCAAGGTATTTTATCAACATTGTTTCTCCCCACCAAGTGTTAAATGGGTACCCCGGTACAGGATTCGAAAGCCATTGTACTAGCATCGTGAGCGTCTATAAAAATGGCGCCTGGCTGGAATGCTCCCCGGGGAGTGTTGAATGTGCATATATTATATACACTCAAGGGTGAATCCGATGGCAGGATTAATGCTATTTCTGTTAAGCGCTGAGAGATATTGTTTTATTAAACGCTATAGAAACCAAGAATAGAATCATAATTTGTATCTTCTTATAAGATGTTGTGTGCCTTTTTTAACATACTTTGTTGTTTTTTCGTAATTTGCATCTTTATGTAACTAAATATCAAAATAATGCAAATCATTCTCCAAAATACAGTTATTTTTCATCACCGTGAACGCACCATGCCTCACACGCACAAGCGCGCACTCCACAGACAGTACTATTTCTGAAATCACAAATGACTTCAAGTTAATTCCTTCGTAATCGAGGGATTATCGACTATACGATGTCCTTTGATCTTCACTAATCTGTACAGGTCTAGTAGTTTTCATCCTACTCCATGGGTGTCGATCTGTCACTGATACCTATGTATAGGTATTACGTAAGTATCGACACCCATGTCCTACTCTATTGTTCACAATGGGGCTACAGCTAAGGAATTAGCGGGGCTTAATTCTTGCTTCGTTGCCTTCTTTGCCTCTCTCCATGGTTTGCTCGTTATGCCATATGTGCAATTTTGCACTAAACAACTGCTTCCGATTGAAAGAAGGATTATATTCTTTTAGACAACTTTGGCTTCAACTTTAGCTTTGGTGCCCCTATTATCCCCTTTTTATTATGTCAATTGAGAGCTGATTTGATGAGATAACTATCTGTCAGTGACCATGCAGGGAGGTCTAATCTCTCCTGGCCAAATAACTGCAGATAGGCTTTAAATAAATATCAATTTTCTGGTCTTCATCAGCTCCATGACAACCCTTTTAAAGACCGTCACCACTACTGGGCAAGAAGGGATTAGACCACATAGCGAGCCATCGAGGTCACTGTGACAGGTGGCTATCTCATTAACTCAGCTCTCATTTAACATAAGAAAAAGAGGATCATGGGGGACCAACAGGCACCGATTGGGGAAGTTTTCTATATAGAGGGAGCAAGTAGCTACAAGTATGGCAGTGTGCCTTTAACACAGGTATAGATCAATCCTGCACTGTAAACACTTTAACAATTTTGAAGCCTTATGAAAAAAAACAATGTGGCACAGGGGTATTAGTTGTGTGGAATATAAAGAGTTAGAGCTACCCCATAATTTATGTAGTCTTCCAAATCTTTCACCAACAGCGATAATCTGGTTGAAGATTGATTGGTTTGAGCAAGTCAACCAGGGGCGTACGCAGGGGGGGGGGGGGGGGGGGGGGGGGTTGGGGGTTAAACCCCCCCTTTGGTATTTTTATGTGTGTAAACCCTCCTAAAAAAAACTAACCCCCCCTTTGGTTTTGGGTTTGTTTAAAAAAAAAAACAACAACCTAAGGTGACCTTACCCCCCCCCCCCCAACAAAGAAAAATGTCAAATTTTCCAATTTCGCGACCAAAAAAAAAAAAAAAAGTTTCCGCTTACCCCCTCCCCCCACTGAGCGACTTTTCGGCTGGCTGAGTCGTTGCGATTTTTTTGGACTACAAAAAAAAAAAAGTGTCCGCTTACTCCCCCCCCCCCCCCCCCCCACTGAGCGACTTTTCGGCCTGCGCGATTTTCAAATTTTCGGGAGCAAAATATTTTGGGCCCGATTTTAAACCCCCCCCCCCCCCCCACTTTAAAAAATCCTGCGTACGCCCCTGAAGTCAACAGAGGATGAATGAATGCTTGCCTACTGAAGTTTGAGGTTGGTAGAAGCCTAAACTACATGTTATGACAACACCAACAATGAAAGATTTATATAACACTGATAAGTCGAGTGATTTTTCTAAAATCAGTAAACACTTGAAAATTAGGTGAGGCATGGTATCTTTTTAATGCCATTGTCACGAATATGAAGAAAAAAAATTCACTTGAAATATACACGGAAACGATAGGAATAATCAATGAGTATATAAGTATGCATCACCTCAAGGGAGATCTAAATGTTCAGAGGACGACCATATCATATCATATATCATATCATATTATTTCACATTATATCATTTCATATCATAGCATAGCATAACAAAGAAAAGCATATAGTTTATCCTATCATATCATATATGAAACACGAAGTTGCAAACCATCCAGAGACTCCTAATAAATTGCGTCACTGATTAATTAATTATATCATTACAAATATTTATTCTCAGTTTTCTTATGTATAACTGATTTTCTTATAAAATTGAAGATATGGCGTATATATTCAATACTGAATGAACGCCATTAAACTATTACCAACAACAACAACAACTATCATATATAGCATATCGTATCATCTCAATTATTTTGGACCAAGTCCCCAAATGCTCCCTATATGCCGATTGGAGGGGGATGAACAGTTCTAACTCTCTTTGGTATTCAAAAGTCAAATAACAAAATATCTCGAAACAGTTACTTATTGATAATCCGAGAGAAGTTTCTTTGCTGATCACACATTTATAAACGAAGTAGTAAATAATATTAGTAATAATAATAATAATTACAATGACAATAATAATTATAATAATAATAAGAAGAAGAACAAGAAGAAGAAGAAGAAAAGGCAGAAGACGAACAAAAGGAGAAAAGAAGAATAAGAAGACTGGTGATGATGATGATGATGATAAGGATGACGATAATGATGGTTTTAAAAAAATGGTGAATACCTCCGCGGCAGAAACCCCAAATCACCACAACCTATACACCTTTGTGTCGGTGTTACGCGCTGAAGTATATAATTTTTTTATTTAGACTTTTTAAAAACAGATACAAATAACTCTGAATCTGAATCTTATTGTGAGATGTGACTTTTGGATCACTTTAGTCTGTTCCTTTACATCTCGAGTGCCGTTGATTCTAGGAAAATCCGGTGATCCAAGTAAATCCAGGTAAGTAAATTACCGATATAATCACTGTGACAGTAGTTATGTTTACACGGCACCGTCGTAGAATCCTCAGACGACCCATAAACAACGACGCGTGTTCACACGGCACCGATTCAAGGATGAAACATTAAAGTTTGTTGTGTTCGCACGACTCATAACTACGAATGAGGACATAACAGCTCGATCGCTCAATATGGTTTAAAACTGCGAGTAAACTTTAAGTTTCGGTTCCACTTTTTGGGTCTGCATGGTCCTTAACTACCTCGAAGTTTAAAGCTAAATTTAAAGTTTAGAGACTGTCCTAGTTAATCACGCCATCGTTACAGCGGTGATATTGGCCTATCTGGACAATTATTAAGTGCAACTTCGAGTCTGCATGTAATGTGAAAAATTTCGTTATGTCTTTTTCTTGATCTCAGGCTTATGGCAGTTTTAAAGTAGGCCCACACTACACGCTGTCTGGTGCACAGTGCCTATAATGATGTTTTTATTTCAAGTATATTTTTTAATGGGTTTAAACGGCGCGTCTTATTAAAGACCGTCACCACTATCGGGCCAGAAGGGATTAGACCACACAGAGAGCCATCGAGGTCACTGTGACAGGTGGCTATCTCATTAACTCAGCTCTCATTTAACATAAGAAAAAGAGGATCATGGGGGACCAACAGGCACTGATTGGGGAAGTTTTCTATATAGAGGGAGCAAGTAGCTACAAGTATGGCAGTGTGCCTTCAAAGTAAAAATAACAACAAAACAAAACAAAAACTGAAAAACAACCAAAATAAACTAACAATAAACAACAAAAATATACAAACAATAAACAAACAAACGTGGATACACAGGCTTTTTTTTAGCAGTCAGGTAAAACAAACCATCAACAACAACGTATAACAACAACAACAACAACAACCTTAGGGTGCAAATTTGAAGAGGCACAATACCATGATCATACAGCACATTTTCTTGTAGGTATACTGCAGGTATACATACATTTGGGGTTTAAAGCCTATGTGCACTATTTTGGCCAGGAGGGATTAGACCTCCCTGCATGGTCCCTGACAGGTGGTTATCTGATCAAATTAGCTCTCAATTAACCTTAGAAAAAGGGGACCATGGGGGACCAATGGTCACCGATTAGTCATTGTTTGCTATATAGAGGGCGCAAGTAGCTATAAGTAGTGCAGTGGGGCTTTAAAACAATTCAGTTGTGCCTCCACCTTGCCCACCCCACTGTCGATTGCCTTACGTGCACGTGTTCAAAGCTGTAAAAGCTTGACAACTAAGTGTCAGGAGTGGGCCTTGGAAAGTATTTTGCAAGTAATGCAAATCCCAGTAAAAGTCAAATAAATTCTGTTAAATTGCAATAAGAGCCTTATACATAGATCAACCAAGCAAAAGCTTTGCGACATATGTCAAATGAATTTTTCTAAGAGGCTTAGAGTATTATATCTATCAACCAAGCAAGGGCTTTGCGACATAGTCTCCGGTGACAGCCGATCTGCAGTCGATATCCTATACTTTGGACCACATTCCTAACTTAAACCCTGGCCCCAAGACTAGTTCTATACCTGAATAACTCTTTACTTAACCTTACCCAAAGAAATAGCTCTGATTATTATGAATGATTTGTTTTATTTGCCCTGGCCACCAAAGTGTAGGAGAGAGGCATACAGCAAGAATAATGCACAGTTTCTCAGCACGACATGGGCATCGCCATTTTCTTGATAAATCGTTTATCAAATAAATGTATTCAAATTTATGGATGATTCCTTCTCAGGTGTGTGTGGTGATAAAGCATTTCATTCACCTGCTATTATACTACAATTGCCCGAACGCAAATTGCAAATTGCATAAATAAGTTGGTACTCTTCTGTGGTGAAGGTTTCTCATAAATGAAATAGATTTGTCAACTACTATATTTTTGTATTTTTAAAATGAATTAGTTACAATTGTTCCCTGTTACATATTTTGTTTACCTAATATAATTTTCTCAGCTATGATTTTTCCTCATTGAAAAGTAAAGGTTTTGTTACTGATTTAAAAAGTCTTTCCAACTAAAACTTGGTGCATGATACATGTACAACTTCACCTGGTAAGTCACATTTTCATGAAAATTGCTGCGTCAATGTCATGCTAAAAGTAATGACATCATGCCAAGAATATCTTCATTTATATATCTCTTGTATATTTTCGTACAGAATATTGTGCATGAAAGGGCAGAAATACATCTCATTTTTCAGAAGACCTACACTTATTCTTTGGGGTGTGGTTTCCTTTAAGCCATTCATAAAACCCAAAATTCGCATCCCAAACCTAATGGCCCGAATTCACAACGGAGGTCTGAGGACAGACCCGGTTTGATCAGACCAAGGTTTATACAGACCTTGGTCTGAGCTCAAACCTGGTTTATTTTCAAACCCATTCCACAAAGGAAGGTTTGTATAAACTTCGGTCTGTAATCCCCAAACCTCGGACCAAGGTTTGTAAATCTAGTCTCAGCCATAGGGTTTCTAACATAATTTTTATGGGCTAGGGTTTAAATGTTAAGAATTGACAAAACTGTTAAACTAAGCATTGTTAGTACGATCCGGACATCTTAATGAGCAATCTTGAAAAGATGATGGTTAGAACATCTCTGAAATAAACTTTTGAATTGCATTTTCATGAATTAATCGAACCAAACTGGCGCGCCGATGCAGAAAGTGCCCCACGTACTCACATTTGTGTGGTGCTGGTGAAGCACTCAATCTGACCCAGAACAAATTGACATCGGCACCTGAAAACCTTCGTTAGATTAATACATCTAAGGTTGTCAAGGGCTCTTCTAAATTAACTGTAAGAGCCTTATTGTTTTGGGGGCTACAAATTCTTATCAATAAAATCACCTAACAATAATAATAATAATAATAATAATAATTTAATATGAATTAAGTTTTTATTGTGATTAATATATTAATTCATTTGATTGCAATTGTTAATTACTATAGATCTATATAGTTATTTTGTTAGAATTAATGGTCAATCAATTATTATTTTAACTAGTTCCCCGTTTGTTTCCCCAACTGGCTATTTTTTCACATCAAAATTGTAACTGGTAAATGATTTGTTTCCATATAATATTAATTTTTAAAAAATTCCTCTATGCTGGCCATCTTTTCTTTCTCTCTCCCTCCCTGTCCCTTTCTCTGTCCCCGTCCCTCCTCTCCCTCCCTTTCTCTCTCTATTAATTCTTTTTCTTTCTCCCCTCTCTCTCTCTATTCATCTTTCTCTCTCTCCCTCCCTGTCTCTTTCTCTGTCCCCGTCCCTCCTCTCTCTTTCTACCCATTTTTGTTCTCTCTCTCTATTAATTCTTTTTCTTTCTCCCCTCTCTCTCTCTCTCTCTCTCCCTCCCTTTCTCTCTCTATTAATTTTTTTCTTTGTCCCCTCTCTCTCTCTATTCAACTTTCTCTCTCTCTTTTTTCTTTTTTGCAATGAAACACATAATGCAAAACCATGCAAACTGCACACATATGCACCCCCCCCCCAAAAAAAAAAGGGAGAAAGAGAGAGAGATAATCTGACACATATCTATTTCAGTTATCTTTGTTAATATATGAAAGCAAGAATATTGTATTTGTATTTTCATGTTTTACATAAATAATTGAGCATACAACACAATAGTAATCTACCGTTTGTTCAAACAATGCAGTTCACATTTGTAAATTTTGTAGCATGTTTATATGAAATATAGCCCACTAGAGGTTAAGAGAGGCTCTGGAAGGCCAATTAAAAGTCTCACTGTAGCGTTATTACTTATTAGCAGAAAGAAAATCAGAAATACAACAAAATGGGTGACGAAATTCAAATTTGCACATAAAAGTCTTTAATTCTGACTTCGCTTAGTACAGTAATTAATATTTGTTGGAATACTCTCCCCTAGCTGACAACCAAATAATTTATATTGACCCACCCCTCAACTCAGCAGTGTATACAATGCTTATTATAGTTAAATCGGGTGCATTTAATCTACAGCGAACACTTAATTACAAATACCGTCAGAGTGACAACAAATACTTATCAACTAAACATAACATCAAAAATATTCATAAATAATCAACAGTTCAACACCCAGGTTCTTGATGTAATGCTGCATAACTACAAAGTATTGTGGGAACACCAGGGAGCAGGGAGAAATACATTTCGAGGTAATTCCAGTTGCAATTGAGTTAAATCTGTATTTTATAACTTATTACCGTATACATTGAAAATTTTTGTGGAATCCTTCATTAAATAATGTATAGCTCACTAAATAGATAGATAGTGGTAGTTATTTTACTTGACAGCTAAGAAAGCAATAAATGCTTGTTAGTAAGCTCCAGTGTTAGCTGTTTTAGGCTATACTTGGCCAAACCAATGCTATATTTGAACAACATGAATTTCCCCAATATGGGTAACAGGAAAGCATAAAAATAATTAAGAAGTGTCGACCTTCTCTCTTAGATTGATGAGGCATGGAACGTCCTCATCCTTGCATTTAATAAATATGTGCTCAATCACACATCTCCCTTTTTTGTGTGTGAAGTGTTAAAGCCCCACTGTACTACTTGTAGCTACTTGCTCCCTCTATATAGAAAACTTCCCCAATCTGTGCCTGTTAATCCCCCATGATCCTCTTTTTCTTATGTTAATTGAGAACTGTATTGATGAGATAGCCTCCCGTCAGTGACCTCGCTGGGTTGTCTAATCCTCTTTGGCTGAACTAGTACAGATGGCCTTTAAAGCACATCTGTGTTCGACCCTCTGAATGAAGAAATGGCTTCTGATGAGGCAGAGAAGGCATGGATACCTGCAAAATCGAATGGACAAAATAAACAATATCATAAACAATATTCTTAATTTCAACTTGTTCATTTTTTTTTCTTGGAGGGGGGTGGGGGTGGGGGGGGGGGGGGTAATACTATAGAAAAGGATACAATGTATTGTACACATAATCAGGAATAATTCAATCCTGTGTCACTAATACAAAAACTATGAGGTTCCTCTTGACAACAAACTAATCAAGTTGCATCCAGATATCAAAAACATTAATTATGATTTGTGAACTGAAATGTAAAAGCACATGAGCTCGTTTGAATTAATTACTTAATGCGAGTTGTTACTATATTACCGAATGAACATTCCTAACATGTCACATGTTGGCCAAATACAAAAAAGGAAACAAGATTGATTAAGAAAAAGAATAGACAAATGTTTTTATATAAAGAAAAAATCTACCTACCCTATAGTCTATCTCCAAGAATCAACTGTTATTCATATGCCCTAGCATCAAGCTGTCAATTCAGTGCACACTCAGAAAAGATCCTGGCATCGTGGCTGCTACCAGTCCAGGCCCCCTTGCAACGATACTAGTTATTTTCCCAGCATAATCACAGACAACCTGTCAATATGAAATAACATGTTGGCATTCATTAGTTATTGAAACTCACTCATTTCACACTTCAGATAGGCCGTGAAATGTATAAATTTCACTTGTTATTTATGGTAATTAATGCAAATGCAGTTGAATATGTGATAATTGCTTTTCAATATCTATTTATACAACACAAATTGGAAGAAAATGCTAATTACCCTATATTTATTGACTGAATGATGAAGTATTTCTTCATTTTTAACTCATGTTTTCATTGTTTATCTTGTAACAATGTAAACAAAAATAATCTCACTTTTAATAAAACATTTCGAGCCTAAAACAACAAATGCTTTGTGTGTGTGGGGGGGGGGGGGGGGGGAGGGGGTACCCACTCTCTCATCTTTTTATGGTAAATGAACCTGTTTGTTTTTCTATAGTTTAAAATATATAGTGGTAATTGCCATTGATCAATTTACATGCTTCTCTTTGTTGTTTTTTCTTTCATTGATCAATGGCAAAAACAGTGGCCCAATTGCCATGGCCATCAAAAAAATATCAGAAATCTAGAGGTCATATCTGCATTGCCAATAGAAGGATGGAACAAGTTTTGATTTTTCAAATTTCCCTTTCGTTAAAAAGATATTAACGAGTGTTAGGATTTTTAAGTTTAACTATCCATTGGATATTCTTAACTGTGTACAAAGGCAGTGAAATGAGTACCTGTACGCGAATATTACTTTAATATCCATTTGGCCACTAGAAATCTTGCATTGGTCACCAATGAAATAGCATGGATGTACAACACACAAGACTGGAGAGTGTATATATCTAATGTGAACATTTTGCAAGGTACAAAAAAAAGGTCTAAAGGGAAAGCCGTGCTGAATCCAGTCATGATGTATTCATTTATTCTCACCTGAACATCGATGGAGTACCTGTTCTTCCTATTGAAGTAGTACCTGGCTCTTGCCCCACCAGGGCTCCTGATGTAAACATGTGTCCCATCAACAGCAACTCCTGGAAATCTGCAGTACTGGAAAAACTGCTTCTGAATAGTAGTCACTTTTTGCCTTGTTGTAACTTGTAGGAAACTTCATGACTTGTCCCTTTCTTCTGACAACAGCTTCGGAAACATCCCTCACTACTCTCCATTCGGCAAACAGATGAATGTGACACGGCATGCCGCCTCCTCACCGTGCATCGTTTAGATCGAATTACCTTTTAAAAAAAAATAAAAAAACAAGCATTCAAATAAATCATTTTTTTGCTGGTTTATGCTATTAAATATTTTTGCATCCCCAACTGTAACTGTCACTAAAAACAAAAATTATCCTGATTTCTAGATGTGGTGTGAATCAATTTAACATAAAAGACAAAATTGTCTATGCCTTTTCTAATCTCCTTCACGGCTTCACCTTTTGTGAAATTTAAGCAACAAATCACAAACTTGTTTCCAACACATAATCTGAATAATTTCCTCATGTATTAAAGCCAAATAACAGTATTGGGAAATGCCCCACACACATATTATGAAAATTAATGCTTTCATCACCTACCATGTAAAAGAATAAATATCATAACTAATCTTCCAATGTATGGAATATGACAGAAAATGCTTAGAAATTGAATAAATTTATGTAAACACACATGTGCATGGCTTTAGGGGCTTGCACGGTCGTAGGCAGACCAGCGGAGCGGGGCAAACGAACAGTGAATTTAGGCGGTCAACATGAATTGAAACATTTCTGGATTTTAATAACGACACTAGGGTTGGATTTTACAACAGAAGCCCTTTTTTATAGCTAGTCTATGTTAACAATATTCATCAAGTAGTTTGGCCATGTTTTCGCCAACTTTCCCAATACAGAATTTGAATTCAAAGTACCTCAATCTAAAACAAAAGGCTCATCATCCAGCGGGTTTTCCCAATCTCAGAGGCCTCTGCCCGGTTGTGCTGCTATATATTGCTCCAGCTCCTCCTCCAGGTACACCAGCTCATTATGCTGAATCAGCTGCATTTCTACCATCTTTACTGGAGTGAAGATAAAATGAAACAAATGTTCAAACAATGTTTTTTAAATAAAGAAATGTTACTTGTGCTTGTGACTTTGTGGGTGATCCTGGCTCTGGGGACTAAGCCAGTTAATTAAGACAATTAGAACCAGATCTAAATTTAATAAAAGCTTTGCTTGTCATGACTCATAAACAGAAATAACCGTCTGATATGGGTCATTTCTTTAATAAAAATAATAAAACTGACATTTGTTGACATTCTATAATCGGAGGTCTAGTGGAGCCAGACGTAGTCTCAGTGAACAACCGGCAATATAGAGAGACTGAAGCTTTTGGTCTATGCTTGTCAGTGTGATTCATTTTGGGGAACATTGTCATTGCTGATGCCACTTCAATTTCTATTTATTTAGGTACCACTAGACCAGTGTCCAAGTCAAGTGATGGACATCATCATTGCCAGGCCTAGGCTAGAGCCTGGTATTATTATCATTATCATGAATAGGTCTAACTTAGGCCTAGTCTAATTGGCATGTGTCATGGCATTGCTGACAACAAGACAAAATTAAACATGACAGTCATAGGCCTACTCAGATATCTACTGTAGGCCCGGCCCGGCTAGGCCCAACTCCAGCCCAGGGTCAGAGGCTGCGAGCTCCGCCGCCGCCTTAATTGGGCGTTGGACTCGAGCTCCGTCAGACTCAGTCCCTGGGCGTTGGGCGTTGGACTCGAGCTCCGTCAGACTCAGTCCCTGAACTCTGGAATTGAGAGGCCGTCGGATATGAAAACATCGAACATTTCATGGAAAATGGAAAGTTATAAAGCATATCAAATAGTGAAATGTCAGTAACGTGAAGAGTATGAATTCTACTACATGTACAGGTTTTATACTTACGATTTTAAGGAAAGGATCGAGAGATTGAGAGATTTCAATGGCACTAAAATCGGGCTGACCAGATACTATCGCAGATTGTTTTGGCGGTGAATTATTTGGATAAAATCAATCGAGCATAAATTATCTCCACCCAGTGCTGCATCCTGATTGGTTGATAGCTCTCAAACCAGGTTTGAGAAATTACAAACCTCCTATCTGAGCAGTCTGTAAATTTTGGGTCTGATGACGTACATAAACCTGGTCTGAGGACAAACCTTGCTTTGTGAAATGTAATTTCAGACCAAGGTCTGAACTCAAACCTGAAACGCGTCATATGACGTACATAAACCTTGGTCTGAGGACAAACCGGCTTTGTGAAATGCATTTCAGACCAAGGTCTGAACTCAAACCTGAAACGCGTCATATGACGCACATAAACCTTGGTCTGAGCTCAAACCTTGCTTTGTGAATTCGGGCCAATAAGCCCGGTCTGCCGTGAGCACTTATTGCCGCGCCGGAGTAAAATGTAGGAAGCACCCAACCAAAATGTTATGAATGAACTCGTTGAATGGAGCTAGGAAGAAAATCCCAGATAATTGGGTAGAAAGTAATAGTGTGGTACGGTATGCCACTGAAACAGCTCCCGTAGGATTTTTGTGCCAAAGTTGATTTTTTTTGCTGTTTTGGCTTCAAAAGGGTCCCAATTGACCAAAAATGATGGGTTCCAAATTTTCAGACCCCTCCTTCATTTCCTGGGGGGTCCTAAACCGGGAGCCAGTGGGGGTCAACCTAGCTGGGAAGGAAACCAATTTTAATGTGCACAGGTATAAAGATCGCATAGCTCCACATAACAAAAATGACCGTCTGGCATGTTCTAAGTGGTGGGTGTGGCCAGGGGGACGCCCCCACCAAAAAGTGTCCCTTTTGACGACAAAATAGTATTATGTGAATAATATTTTAAGGAAACCTTGAACCACCATAAGTTTGGTGTCGTATGAAAGAGAGTTAAATTATCTACAATTTGATACCGATTTCAAAGAATTTGGGATTAAATAACATCGCAAATTTAAGTAAAAAACATGATTTTTGTGATTTTTTTTCGAAAAATTTAATTTTATCAAAAGACATTATTTCCATATATCGAAATTGGAGAATTGCATATTTTCATAACTTTCCAGGAATTTGCTTATGTACAACGACAAGATCCTGTGCGAGGGAGAGGTTTATATATCATTTCAATAAAAAGTTATTGATTTGATTTTCACAAAAACAACATTTTTGCCCACATGTGTAATTACTGTATGCATATACGTGCATTAGTGTATTAAGGACCTGTTTGGTGTGTTTACATCGAGTTTTAAAGATAACTTTGAACTAAAACCTCTAATCACCATGTATTTAGTGTCAAAAGATGGATATTTAAAATACCTTCATTCTGATATCAATTTCAATGAGTGATGTAGTGTGTGAAATATAATTTTTGAGCCAAAAATGTGCTTTATTGTACATCATTCCTCTGATTTTTGCCAGTATATCGGTATATTAACTGGACAGACGTGATTAGACATTTTAGTAGTGCAGAAAGTTCAAAGGATGAGCGCTGAGTGCAATTGAGAAGTTCTTCTCCTGTACTATGGGATGTTTCAGGAAATGTGGACATTGGCAGTTGCCTCCCCCACCCCCCGCCCCTTCCAGCCGCTTGTCATAATCTTGCCAATGCCCAAGACAAGGTAGTGCATCGATCAACATGAATATAATATAATATCGCCATATTTGGTTTAATGGTTTATTTTGCCTGACTACTAAGAAAACACGTGTATGCTTGTAAGCAACCAATACTCCGCATAATTCATATTGTGATAAGATTAGAATGACATAAACTTTTCTCTAGTTTCGGCCAGGTATGCAAAGATATTTTTTCTCTCGATTACAAATAATTCGGTACAAAAATCGAAGGAACATTATGAAACTACCTGATTCGATTGAATCTCAGTTTTAGTCTTTGTGTATTTCAAATAGGAAGTTCCAGAACTACAATTGAGATCAATTTGAAATCTTTTCTGCTTAGCCATGAATAATTTAAAATCGTTACTAACTCCTTGAACTTCTAATGATCTCACGATTTGATGATTGGAAAATGTCATTAGGTACCAGCTTATAATTTGTAATTTATAATTATAAACACATCACCGTCTACATTAAAGTTCTATCATGCCTGTTGCACAAGTCATGGTCTTTTTGAACATGTTGCTGAAATGACATGATTTTCTGTGATTTTTTCTCTTTTTGGGAGGTAAATTATACTTTTGTATGCCTTTGTTGGAAAATAACAAGTCTCCCAAATTTACAATTAGGCCAAAAATATGCTTATTTAGAAGTATTCATGTCAGGGCCTGCAGAACGGTAGGGCTCGAGCCCTCCTCACTTTTTTGAAAAAGTATGTTAAAGAAAAAAAGAAAGAAAGAGAGAAAGAAAGAATGAGTGACCTGCCAGTGTCACAAATGAGGTATCAAAATATGCTCTTCTGACCGTAATTAAATACCTAAAACCCCTGAGCTTTCGGGGGCGCCACACCCTGGACCTCACCAAGGGCACTAAGACGAGTTCCTGAATGCTCATCTGACCATAATTAAATGCCTTAAACGCTGAGCTTCATGGGACACAGCCCCCTGGACCCTTCCTTCAATTAGTGACATGCCAGTGTCACAAATAAGGTATCTAAATATATCTATCTGACCGTATTTAATGCCTAAAACCCGTGCAGCTTCCGAAGGCTTCGCCCCTTGACCCCACCGGGACAAAGACACTAGACCCCACGCCAATTTACGCTGCACTCGCTCCGCTCTACCTGATCGTTAATACTCCACTTTGAAAAACTTTCCACGGGGCCGGCATGTAACGTGTAAAGGCCCGGTCACACAGCCCTCCACGGGCGTATCGCGGCCGAATCACGGCCAAAAATTTCTGCCAGTGAAGCAGACGCTGTTGGACGCTTTGAGGTCGCGATAAAGACGCGATACAGCCGTACTTTACCCGTCGTTACACGCGGTAAGAAATTCACACGCGGTTGGCCGCGCGAAAAAGTTTTGGGCTGCCCAAAAATTTAGACCGCGGGTAATCGCGGGCGGTACGCGTCTTATTTTTTCGTACCACGGCGAGCCCAGATTCCTATTATTTCATGAATATTCATTACGCAGGGTCGGGGAAAGTCTCGATTCTCTTGAATATTCATGTAATCGAGGTGGGAACCATGCTACACGCGCTATAGCTAGCTAGCTAGCTAGCTGTACTGTACTGTGCATGTTGTCGCACAAAGTGAGAAGATTTAGTTCACGGAGAATGGAGAATGGGTGAGTAATTGATTGAGTGAATTTAGTAATTAATTTTGAAAAAGCTGTAATTCGTGATCTACGGTAATTTCTTTACATTTTGAGACTGTTCTCAACAGATTTTTGGGGAAAGGCTAGGAAAATATTCTCTCGAAATTGCACTTTGATTTTCATCGTCGTGAAGTAGTTTGACTGCGGTTTGCCGTCATGTCACCCTAGTACTCCAGTTAGAGCCCCGGGGTTCCGGCAGGCCCACCCCGGGGAATTTTGGTGCTCATCTGCATCAAGATTAAACTTTCTAATCGGGTTTTATTCCAAATTTGATCGTCATCGTGAATCTAACTCAACAATCATCGATTGAATTTAAATCCAGATTTAACGTTACACCTTAAAATGATCTATGAAGTATGATTTCCTTAATAATCCAAGAGGGTTAATTCTTGTTTATATCTTTAGTAGATGTGGACTCTGACTGTTGGCTACACTCGGTGCCATATTTCGCTCAGTTGCATCATTGGTGCGTGTCAACTTTTAGACCAAAATTGTTTGTGACCATGGATAATCAAACAACTCCAAACCCTATTTCATTTAGATGTAAACCTGGAACTTATTAATAAGAATATTCAAAGAAAAACAAACAAACTAGTCTATGCAAGGATTTATTTATTAATGTTTAGATTACTGTGTGTGTCCAGCGTGCTTGTCAAGTTGTTATAACTCGTATAGATCTAGGTCTAGATCTAGACCTATTATTAAAGATTTTTTTCTCCAAAGTGTGCAGTTCATTTGATAAATCTATTTCTGTTGGACGTTGCTTAAGAGAAGACCCCTAGGCTAGTCGACAATTATGTTTACTTATACGGTATAGTCCACCTCTTCTTGTTATAACTACTTCATGTTCAAACTATAGGCCATAGAAACCACTGTTTGAGACACAACTTAAATTATCTTCCATTTAGTTTTACTTTGTACTGTGGTTCATTAAATAGGAATGTTGATTTCCACACTATATTAAAATTACGGGCAACCATGACATACAAAATAGCTATTAATTTGTATTATGCTTGATCTATTTTATTTTGTTAAGGAGAAAGGGATTCCTTCATTGTCGTATTGATTTTTTTCTTTTTGTTCCAAAAGATTGAAACTGAAGAGCTGGAAGGAGGACATTACAACATCTCTTATATTTGCAAGATGAAGCAGAAAGTCCCATGCAGGTAAAGTTATCAGGTTATTTAGCACACAAATATTAAACGACCACCTATTAATTCACTCAAAAGGAAATGGAACTAAGTTGACGTTGCAAGCAGGCGCGGATCCAGGGGGGGGCAAGCAGTCCTTGCCCCCCCCCCCCCCCCCTCGCGAAAAAAAAGAGAGAAGAAAGGAAAAGAAGGGAAAGGGAAAGGGAAAGGGAAAGAGGAGAGAAAGGGAAAGAAAGAAGAGGAAGAAGAAAAGAAAAGGGAAAAGAAGGAGATCGGGGGGGGGGGGGGGGCAAAAGGGCCTTGCCTCCCAGGCTGTTGCCCCCCCCCCCCCACTGATAGGGGATGGGGGCTTGGGGGAAATCAAATTCAACGTGGTTTATTTCTAATTCCATAACAGTGGATTACAAATAATGCTGAAATGACATAATTTCCATGATTTTTCCTCACTTTGAGTAAATTATACTTTTTTATGCGTTTGTTGGAAATAAACAAATTCCTAAATTTACAGCCAGGCAAGAAATATGATTCTTGAGATTCCTACATGTCAGGGCCAGAGGAACGGCGGGATCGGGAGCCTCGAGCCCCCCCCCCCCCCCCACTTAAAACAAAATTATATTAAAGAGAAATAAAAAAGAAAGAGAGCAAGAAAGAAAGAATAGTTAACTGCCAGTGTCAACAAATAATGAGGCATCAAAATATGCTCATCTGACCGTGATTAAATGCCTAAAACCCCTAAGCTTCCAGGGGCTCTGCCCCCTGGATTCCACCTAGGGCCCTAAGGCGGGCCCCTGAATGCTTATCTGACCGTAATTTATTGCCTTAAACCCGGGGTCAGACAAGGTATCAAAATGTGTTTATCTGACCGCAGGCGCGTAGCCAGGGGACGGGGGTGGTCCCCCCAAAATCACCGCCCCCTCCCCCCCCCCCCTCAAAAAAAAAGAAGAGGACGTAGGAATAAAAAGGAGCAGACAAAAACATCTTTGAAATTCAGACAAGGATTAAGAATCGAGAACTGTACAAGGAATCGTATTCTTTCTCTAATGGTTTAATGAATCGTAAATGCTTCCCCACTTTGCGGACGAGGATTATTTTTGAGAACGGTACAACAAATCGTCTTCTTTCTCTAATAATTTAATGAAACGTCAAAGCGTTCGCGGAGGAGGGAGGGGGAAACTCGCCCCTCCCTGCACCCGCCCCCCCCCCACCCCGCATTACGTCACTGCTGGTCACCATTACGTACCAATATTTGGCTCGCATAATTTCAAATTTTGCCCCCCCCCCCCCTAAGATATCCTGGATCCGCGCCTGGTTGCAAGCGTATAATTATAGTGGAGGTCTTTTCTTTCTTCTATTTCTTCTTTTCTATTTTTTTTGTAAGGGGTCCTTTCACTTCTTGAGCAATGAAGATGAAGAAGAACACAAAATAAGATTGATAAAAGTCTGTTTATATGATGTATTACGATTGATATGTATCCATTAGTATTAGTTTTTAATTGAAGTTCCTACCCGTACATTGTTTTCTCTCATGTAGGATGATGCTTCTCTACAGTGGATGATGAAGGCATGCTGGTTTATAAACTTAGGAGAGGAACAAAGAACAGAAATTAACGGGATGATATCTAGAGATGCAGGCCTACTACACTTCATACGAGCAAGTGTGCTAATATACATGAAGGTACCACCAATAAACTTTTGTGGAACACATGTCATGCAGAAAATTATAGATCTGAAACAGATATTTTTCATTGTCAGTTGACTTGTAAAAGAATTATTGACTGAATATCACAATTGTTATTTAGATTACAAATTAAAAGTCAATATAGATGAATAAATCTACATTACGTATGTTTCAGTAGCATTATTTCCAGTACATTCTCTGGTCCAAATTGTTTGGTCATTTTATATCCCATACTTAACCAAGTATTATTCAATTACCGGTATGAGCACGAGTTGTATTACATTGTATTACTTATTTCATACCTTGTCTGATCCGAGCTTCAGCAGGCCTATCGTCTTAATGGGATCATCAATAATAATCTAAGATGTGGTCAGTCTTGTACAGAAAATAGTTCAGGTTTGTCCACTAGAACCCCAAGTGAATTTCAGTCTTTCCTTTTTCTGAGCAGGTATCAGGGAGTATGTTATAAATCATTGTTAATTTTCTTATTTCATTTTTCCATTTAACAGACTTGGTTTATATTTCTTCTGAAACTAGGCTACAACTTTAGTGATGAATGCAGAAGATATCTAAACGGGACTACGTCTTAAAGATGCCACCCTCATATAATGAAAGAGGACAATAGAGATGGGTTTAAACTGGAATATTTACATGATATTTATTTGTTATTTGTATCATATGTTTGTAGAATACTACATTCAATAAAGCTAATGAAGTTTATCATTTTGTCAACTTTCAAATAATTAAAGATAACTAATCCTCAACGAATAAACATTAAAATTCTAACAAAGTCAACTACATTCTTATAGGATGAAACTGAGGACTGGGCAGAAAGATTCTCCTTGAAATTTCAGTGATAAAGGTCTATCCGTCTATATTAAAGATTGAATTAATCAATGATATTTTAATTATAATTATACATTTTGAAATTCATTTACCTCTATGGACTTCTGTATTACAAGTTTTGTAGATTATGAAATTATTGCTACTTCAAGTATTGTATGTAAGAAGGTTTGAAAGACAACCCTCTAAATGCATTAAATATGGAAACTGCTAATCATCATTGCCTTTCGTATCCAAACTGCTAACTTTAATAGAATCATGTTTCGATGCTTTCTAACTTAAGAAAATTAGGGGGGGTGCTTGCTATCCTCTTCCAGTTGCTGTTACTACATGGTCCATGTAACGGGATGCAAAAGTGTACAAATATGATTATATGTTTATATTAGAAGGATTTAGAAAGTGAAAACTTTTGAATTATAGCATTACTGTTGGTAGAAATAATGGCAGTGTTGATTGTTAATGGGAGGGGGGGGGGTTCCTGGTAAATTAATGGTATGCCAATGTCATATTAATAAAATTAAAAAAAAAAAAAAATTCTTAAAAATACAATTTTACAGGACATGGGCCTTCTAACGAAAACCCTGGTACCAATTGTTGTTGTGTTGTTGTTGTTTTTTTTGTTTGGGGGACGGGGGGCTGGCAAACCAATTAAAATTTCCAGTGTTAATTCAAATTAACAAAAATTATGTCAATATATTGAAATTAAACAATGTTTGAATGAAATGATTAACATACTTTCCGGTTTCTCTGGCCTCTACATTAAAAATGTTCTACTTCTAGCAAAGCTCCTGCAAAGGCTGCAAAAATGGAGAGTGAAGAGAATCAAATTGAAATGTGGACAGTAATGGAGTGAATATGGAATGGTTGATCGTAGTTGATAACGAGTGAATGCAAATGAGTGGCAACAAGTACGACTGAAAGTGAGACAGAAAGTAATTGCAACAGGTTGCTCTGTCAAGAGAACAAACCTTGCAGAAGATAGTTTTCGAAAGATAGAGAAAGAGAGAAAAAGGGAATTATAAAAAAAGGAAAAGGGGCACCCATCAGTAAGAAAAGGGTACTTACATAAAAGGAAAAGGAGGCATGTGTCAAAGGGGCATTTATGAGAAAGGGAAGGGGCTCCTATTAAACAGGGAAAGGGGCACATATCCAAATGTAAAAGGGCACTTGTTAGAAAGTATAAGGGGACGCGTGTCAAAGTAAAAAATAAAAAGGGCTTTCATCAAATATCACAAGGGGCACTTATGAAAATGGAACAGTGGCACTTATTATAAAGTAAAAGGGGCATTTGTTGAAGAAAAAGGGACGCCTGTCAGATTTGAATAGGGGGTGATTATCACAGGTGGTAAGGGGGCACTTAAAAATAATGTAGTTATCTCTCGAGTCGGTTGACTCATCATGCGTGGGAACTGTGGGTGCTGGGGTTCCTGCAGCAACCATATATTATATGGATTTTCTTCAGTGGGTGCATATAACTCATGGACATTGTAAACCTTCAAATGATGAATTACCATCGAGTCCCCTACCCCCGGCCCCTTCCCTCACTATTTGGTCACCGAGCTCGTGACAAACATATAATCCAGATGAAATACGCCATAGGATGAAATCATTTCTTCACAGTATATGAGTAAGGATAGAAAAATGTAAGAAAGAAACCAAGGAGAACTTTTAAGAGAAAAAGAGAAAGGAAAGAAAAAAAATGGTAGCTAGGCCTAAACAAAAACAAGAGGTAGATAAAAGAAAAATGAGTGAAGATATGGTATCAATATTATCTTGCTCCTTTCCCTTTTTCTTTCGTCTTCTTTTCATTTCAATTTCCTTGCAATTTATTTCTTTCTTCCTTGGTTTCTATTCCATATTCTTTATTTCTTCCATTCATTTATTATTTATACATATTTTATTTTATAATTTTTTCATTCTTCTTTCTAATCCCATTTTTTTTAACCTTTTCTTCATCATGCAGTTAAGTGAAGCATACATCAAAGAAATAATTTAAGTGCAGTACAAAAGTATTTATTTTTGCTAAATGTCTTTATGTTATTTATTTTATACAGTTTATAATACTGGATCACATTCAATACCAAAATTCAACCTCTGCTTGTAATATTTAAAAAGCAAACCTCGAAAAGTAGGCCTAGGCTACTCACACATTGCCTATCAAGACTCTTGCTTGAAATATATTTTGTCTACTGACATTTTGACATTTAATAGTAATTAAACACAGCATTTATGACTGTATTATCTAAATGACCATGACATTGCTTTTCTATGTCATATTATAGGTATACCATTAATAATCCAATGTACGTGTTACACACGATATTCGATGCTGCGCATGCTATACGTACGTACGAACGTGCGATCATACATGAATATTCAAGAGAATCGAGGCTTTCCCCGACCCTGCGTAATGAATATTCATGAAATAACAGGAATCCGGGCTCGCCGTGGTACGAAAAAATAAGACGCGGGCGGTACACGTGGTACACGTGGTACACACGCGGTAAAGACGCGGTACAGACGCGGAACGAACGTGCTGGGACGTGCTACGGCCGCGGTTAAGACGTGGTTACATGCGGAATTGGACGCGAAATTTTAGCGGGTAATCGCGGGTGGAGCACGGTCATAGCACGTTTGTTCCGCGTCTGTACCGCGTTGTTATCACGTGCATTAGCGTGTGTACCGCGTGTAAGCGTGGTAGGCCGCGGTACCGCCGCGCTTCACCCGCGATAAGGACGCGGAACAGTCGCCGGCGTCTGTTCCGCGGGCATACCACGGGTAAACCGCGGGTAAGCCAATTTTGCACATTTTCCACCACGGGCAACCGCGGGCAAAAAAAAATCGCGAAATTTTACCCGCGATACAGACGCGAAAGGCTGTGTGACCGGGCCTTAAGAGTGGTGGTGGTGCAGAATTGTTTCTGCCCCCCAAAAAACGTTTTTGCTCATTACGCCACTGCCCCTGAAAGATGAGCCCCCTGGAATGTTTGCCCCCTCCTCCAATCCCAAACTGTTGAACTTTCTGCACTGCTAAATGTCTAATCACGTTTGTCCAGTTAATATACCGATATACTGGCAAAAATCAGAGGAATGATCTACAATAAAGCACCCTTTTGGCTCAAAAATATATTTTACACACTACATCACTCATTGAAATTGATATCAGAATGAAGGTATTTTAATTATCCATCTTTTGACACCAAATACATGGTGATTAGAGGTTTTAGTTTAAAGTTATCTTTAAAACTCGATGTAAACACACCAAACAGGTCCTTAATACACTAATGCACGTATATGCATACAGTATTACATGTGGGCAAAAATGTTGTTTTTGTGAAAATCAAATCAATAAACTTTGGATTGCTATAACTTTTTATTGAAACGATATATAAACCTCTCCCTCGTACAGGATCTTGTCGTTGTACATAGGCAAATTCCTGGAAAGTTATGAAAAAATGCAATTCTCCAATTATGGAAATAATGTTTTTTGATAAAATTAAATTTTTCGAAAAAAAATCACAAAAATCATGTTTTTTACTTAAATTTGCGATGTTATTTAATCCCACATTCTTTGAAATTGGTATCAAAATGTAGATAATTTAACTCTCTTTCATATGACACCAAACTTATGGTGGTTCAAGGTTTCCTCAAAATATTATTCACATAATACTATTTTGTCGTCAAAAGGGACACTTTTTGGTGGGGGCGTCCCCCTGGCCACACCCACCACTTAGAACATGCCAGACGGTCATTTTTGTTATGTGGAGCTATGCGATCTTTATATCTGTGCACATTAAAATTGGTTTCCTTCCCAGCCAGGTTGACCCCCACTGGCTCCCGGTTTAGGACCCCCCAGGAAATGAAGGAGGGGTCTGAAAATTTGGACCCCATCATTTTTGGTCAATTGGGACCCTTTTGAAGCCAAAACAGCAAAAAAAAATTAACTTTGGCACAAAAATCCTACGGGATTACATATTATACCGCACTATAAGAGAAAGAGGGATAGTAATCTTTGTTATACTTTAAAGAGCAGAAAGGTCGGATCGTACGATAGGCTTACCTAAATTGTAAATCTTTCGTAAAGGATGGACGATCGCACGAGGGCCCCGTTTTATAAACAGTTGCGATAAGTCGCAACTTATTTGCGATTGATATCAATCACACCTATGTACATAAGAGATAGGAGATTGTAAACTTGCGATTGATTCGGGTCCTGCATGCAAATTTAAGCGTGTTTACACTTACAATGTGCAGCCGGGAAGGGGTCACAAGTCTAAATTATCTGCAGTTTAGGAGCTAAAATTGGTGTCGGGGCACATTTGTTAGGCCCACTGTTTGTACTGTACTGTACTGGATGTGTAAATAACGTATATATGCCAGATTAAAGTTTTCCGGGGTCATATATATGTCAACCAACTCCAGTCATATTCTCTTCTCCATTATATTCCCTATGCTGTAGACTTACATAAATTACTCTATGTCTGTCTGTCTCTTTTGTCTCTCTCCCCCTCTGTCTCTCCCTTTATAATTGGCTTTCCTTTTCTCCATCTTTTTCTCTCCACTTTCCCCCTCTCTCTCCCCCTCTACTTTTACCATATTTCCTTTCCTTTTCTGATTTCCTCTTCTATCTCTCGCTTTTGTACTTCTCATTTTCTCTTTCTCCCTCTCTCTTCTCCTCACCTCTCCCTAACCCCTCCTTTCTCTAATTCTCTCTCCTTTATTCTGAATCAGTATAACCAGAAGTTAAATGAAACGGTCGTGAAGCCCTATAAATATATAAAAAGTATCACCAGTTACTCTAAGTTCCCTCGTTTCGTTAAACTTTAAATGAAGGTCCCTATCAATACCCAAATTAAACTACCAAGCTACCGTTTTTACGTACCACTTCAAATTAATCACTTGAAATACCCATTGAAAGCCCTCAAACGAGTCCGTTTCCAGCTCAGGTTTTTTATTTCCTTTCACGGGTATGCTCATTTAGTAAATTATCTAGGGTTATCTCCC
This sequence comes from Strongylocentrotus droebachiensis, assembly GCA_035222895.1. Taxonomy (NCBI): domain Eukaryota; kingdom Metazoa; phylum Echinodermata; class Echinoidea; order Camarodonta; family Strongylocentrotidae; genus Strongylocentrotus; species Strongylocentrotus droebachiensis. The sequence continues at coordinate 153,557 of JAVYIG010001854.1, forward strand.
AGGGCTCTTCAAGTGCATCTAAACAGCAAAGAATGCGTAGTTAAATGTCATGGCTCAGAGACTTTTAAAGTATTTGTTTACATAGAAGATATTCCGAAGTCATTTCATTGTTGAGAGATGTAAAATTAACTTGCATGAGTGCAAGGTTTCCCTTCTGAATCCGTTGAATACCAGCTACCAGACAAAAATAATTTAATTTCATTAATTCGTTAGTTTAATGTACATTCATATAGAAAATTGTTTTGTTCAAATGAAAGAGAAGTTGAAAAATAATTTGGGAGCTTTTTCATTCATTCGTATACGATAGTGTGGAATAGTGTCATTAGAAAAGTGTCCCCTGAAATTGATTGCTTTTCAAACGCCCTCATATTGCTCGTTATGGCATAATCATCGCTATATTTTTTATACTTAGAACGTGAGTTTATTTTGTCTTCAAAATGATACCTGATTTTGCTTTGACCATTGAAAGGGGCAAGGTCAAAAGTGAAAAGCTGCAAAAAGGTACTGCATAACAATACCAGTGCTTACCAGTGCATTTTGCAACTTATTACCTTTGACCCTGTCCCATATTGTGACGGACAGCTCATTCCATGGCTGCTAAGTTATAACATATATGATATCATTTTCAAGAAGAATAAACATATTATCTAATTATACTAAACAAAGCAATAATTATCCAATGACAAAAGAGATATAATTGGCCAAACTTGACTTTCCAAACTTACATGGCGGATACCGGCAGCATATAGAGGACATTGTTATTTTATTGCCTTATTATTTATTCCATAGCGGTTAAGCATGTTGAATATTTCGCTTGTTATCTGTAGCTTACATGAATGGTAATACACCAAGCGGTTTCATTGTTTATTAACAAAATCGTCCTTTAGTTTAAAGAATGTTTTATTACCTTACTATTATCTTCAGTATAAATTGAAAATTGAGATCGTTTGTATTTATGAATGTTTTTATTATGTTTGTAAACCACCGACTAATGAGGAGAACCTACCGAACAGGTATTAATTTCCCTTTGGCTATCCTCTGGATCAAATCGGTGGCAATTCTTACCTCCTTTGTATCAGTACGTTTTGATTTAACTATGCTTGGAAACTCAATGCATAAATAATTACATATATATATATATATATATATATCTACGTAGCTAAATGAATGAATAGATACATAAATGAATTAAATAAATACATAAATAAATAAATAAATGAATAAATAAAAAGTTTCGAAAGTTATTTTTCAAAATTATTTTTCGAAAAGAAAATGACGGGACCTCTCCCGCATCACTCTCTGTAATATTTATCGGTACTGACCTTGTTAATCCACTTTTCATTCGTAGAGTAACACCGGTGCCCCCCTTCCCGGTACCAGACAAGTGCCTCTACAAAGAGTGGACCTACGCTATGCAAGTGCTCAATGTTACAGAGCAATATTAAAACTAACATGATAAAATGATTAATATACAGTAGGTTTGCGGTTGCACCATGTGTGTGAGAGAGAGAGAGGTTTGAGGAGTCCTGAACAGGACTCTGACTCGGTAATCTTTCTTGGAGGAGTGTAGTCCTGAAAAGGACTGTTTGTTATCTTTCTTGGCATATAGTTCTCAGGAGAACTATAGCGCTTGGAGAGGATGAATGGCTCGACGTTTCGAACAGGTTGACTATCCGTCGTCAGGAGTACTCCTCAAACCTCTCTCTCTCTCACACACATGGTGCAACCGCAAACCTACTGTATATCTACATCACCATGCAAGCCGACACTTACAAGCAGCATCTAAAATGATTAATGTTTCACATGGATTATGGGGGCGTCAATGAATCTTTATGACGGAGTAGAGTAATTGGGGGCAAGTCTTGTGCCCCTCCTACACATTCTTATTTGTATATTTGTAATTCATTCCCCCCATAGTTTGGCCAGTGATAATCCTCTTATTAACGGTCAACTTGAATGGACACTGCATACTAAAACCACAGGCGAGACGTTAAAACTTATTCTGACTTCTAGACCGCGTTTGTAAAGAGTTATAATTGACCCGGGTGTTGATAAGACGGGGCCCCGGAAATCAATCCGATTTTCGAAACCCCTGTCGAACCCAAAGTTCTTGTTCTATAAATAATGATTAAAACTATAAATTATAGAAATATATACAGTGCGTCCCAGAAAAAACGAAACCGAGAACTATCGATGTTTTATCATAACATAATCACCATTATAATTAATAAATGACACATATTTGGAAAGCTTAGATCCTCCTCTTTCATTTGATGCAACTCATATGATGCATATGTTATGCATGAGTGATTGAAAGCGATTTAAAGGGAGGAAACCAAAAAGTCATTTGGCGGGCGGTATCTGAATCTCGAGGAGAAAATCACATTTCCAGAAAGTTCAATTTATGCCCTTTCATATGACACCTCAATCAGGAAAAATGAGCCAGGAATAACAGAGTTCTGTTTGTTAAAAAAAATGCTTGCATTTCCATAATTTGATCAAACGAGTTCGTTTGTACTGGCTGCCTGCCGTAGCAACAAACAGAGTTGACAAAAGACTTAACTTCGTTTCGTTGGAGATCAGCCATGCATCAGGTCTTTCGTCTTCTTTGTGCATGGCTGATCGTCTTCAAATTGCTTTTATTCACTCATGCGTGAAATATGCATCATACGAGTTGCATCAAATGAAAAAAGAGGATCTAAGCTTTCAAAATATGTGTCATTTATTAATTGTAATGGTGATTAAGTTATGATAAAGCATCGATAGTTCTCGGCTTCGTTTTTTCTGGGACGCACTGTACACGCACACATATTTTATAGGCGTGTGTGCGTGTGTGTGTGTGTGCGTACGCCAGGGTTCGTGGGTTGGTGTGGGAAGCCGTGTGTGTGTGCGTGTGCGTGTGTGTGTGTGTTGGCTTATATATCAATGTTTTATTATTATTATTATCATTTATACTGTAATCATCGGGACTACAGCTTGATACCCTTTGCTTTATTCGCTCTTTACTTGTTTTGCATTTTCTCCCAAAATCATTTGCCAAGCATCTCAATTTTCTGTTGGTTTTGCGACAATCTAGTTCACCCAATACCAGAACTCTAGATTCCTTTCACCCTTTCACCATCTTTGCCAACAAATAAAAATAGAAAGCGTCAGATAACCAACATTTTTTTCATTCGACTAATCCAAATGATCTTCGAAAAAAATCCGCCTTTCATTGTATTTCATCATGTTCATTCATATGTTCTGACCTCTACATTCTCTTTCGATGATTTGCATTTCCCCCCTTTTTTCTATGCTGTATATATATCTTTGTTCGTTAATCCTTTTCTAACTTGCATGAAGGTCAAAAAGATAATGTGGCTGTGTGTCTTTTCTAAGAGTCATCTACTTGGAATTAACTCTGTATTAATAACGGACTGAAATTCCTGATTGCCACATCAGCTAGCTAGGTTCATACGAAAATTCTTAAACTATAGGTTTGGCTCGTGATTTTAAAGGCACACTGTCCTACTTGTAGCTACTTGCTCCCTCTATATAGAAAACTTCCCAAATCGGTGCCTGTTGGTCCCCCATGATCCTCTTTTTCTTATGTTAAATGAGAGCTGAGTTAATGAGATAGCCACCTGTCACAGTGACCTCGATGGCTCGCTGTGTGGTCTAATCCCTTCTAGCTGCAGTAGTAACGCCTACCTTTAAACTTCGAGGTTTTTTTATACGTTACGGACCGTGTGGTCACAATCGTTGTTTCGAAATACTCAAAGTTAAAAATGAGATTAAGAATAACGTGCAAGTTTCGAGTATGGAAGCGGGGGAAGGGGGAAATCCCTACTCAGAGTTATGTTCCATGCGGACGCAAAAAAAAAAATAAAAAAAATCGAGATTTTGCCTGCCTGTTTTTCATGTACAACTATTTGCCTAGCATGTGGTTTCAAACTTCGAACCTCATTTTGGGTCCTTGCGAACCTGCATCATGTGAATGGGTCATTGTTTAAAACTTCGAAGTTTCCCGAACTTAAAGCTTAAAAGTACGAAGGTCCCGTCGAACATAGCTAATGTTGTCAAATATACATTGTAACTGTGGCGGTCCACTTTTCTTTTTTTTGGATAACAATCTGGAATGTTCGGAGTTCGATTTTTTCTTTCAAACTCGCACAATTTCTTTACAGATGAATAGACCTTAAGATATATATTAACGTTCTCCAGTCTCCTTCAATTAAAATCACGACTCAGTTCCAAACGTCCTTTGACGTTGTTTGTTACTTTTCACCTTTTGCGGGGGCACAGAGGTTCTTTTAGAAAAATCTCTTTTGAAGTCATTATTCATCGTTTTTATGTGGGTGTGTATGAAGGAGAAGTGACAAATGTGGAAGATACACCCTGAAAGTTTTAGGATTAACAATGAAGGTTCACAGATGAGGAAAGAACCAGATGAATAAATGTTAATATATATTAACGTTCTCCTGTCTCCTTCGATTAAAATCACGACTCAGACAAACATCCTTTCATGTTGTTTGTTAGTTTTTACCTTTTGCGGGGGCACATAGGTTATTTAATATCTCTTTTAAAGTCGTTATTCATTATTTTGTATGTGGGTGTGTATGAAGGAGAAATGGTAAATGTGAAAGATATGCCCCGAAAGTTTTAAGATTCACAATGAAGGTTCACAGATGAAGAAAAAACCAACATGATTTTTGATAAGTATAGAAGAATTGGATTTGTACCATGGGACGCCGGATGGCTCTTAAAGTGATCATATGAAGACTAGATCCATTATTTCATAATTTCATAGGAATTTCAAACGTTTTTACCATCCATGCACAGTCTTGCTTACCATAAACATTTGAACGACTCATTATTCCCAAGACAGTACAAGCAGAGCATTCACTGCAATACCAATTAAAAGTACAACACCACTGTCTGAAAATCAGGAAACTTGTATATCGTTATGACATGTAAGAAAGAAAGTAAATGTTTCAACACCACCTTTTTACACTTTGACGGGGATATCGTTACTAAGAAACCATATTTTGAGTTTTCACAGTGGCTCATGGATATTCTACGCCCAAAACATACAGGGGGGGGGGGTCGCTGATTTTGTCAACAAATTCTACCTCTAACTTGTTCCGGGAAATACATTCAATAGTAAATTAAGACGATTGTACAGACTTACAAGAAATCATCTCAATAATGAATTATTGGCAATTCATACAATATTGTATTGCATATAGAAATACACTTCAGATTATGAAATAAGCTGTCGTCAGGTTCGCACATTCAAATAGGTGTCGTACAGCGATATTGACTACCTTTGCGTGGATTTTGTTGTTGAAGTTTTGCGATCGTTTTGCACAATTAATGGAGTGAAAACCGAACTTTCGGTTGGTTCTATGGTTATCATAGGTACGCCTAATCATTTTCATGACGAGTAAATACACCTTGGCCAGAAATATGATATGAAATATTATCATGAAAATAGCTCAATGACACACATGTATTATTCGCCTCGTGATCAGGAAGATAATGACTTAAAAAACAAACAAGCGTGGACAGAAAGCCTAAGGCCACGATTGATTGATTCCTATTTTCTCATCGGAATATGTCTTTCAAAATGAGGAGGAGGGGTTCCATGTTATTCGATATTTGATTTTTTCCTGTGGAACTGGGTCAATTTTCAATAAAAATCCCTATTAAATACAATTTTTGGGGTACTTCAGGGGCTAAAAACAAACTGAAAACGTACAATATTAGAGGATTGTGTTCCGTTCAAATTCGACAGATGTTCTCACATAGATAGATTCTTATTTGTTTTCGTTTCAGGATAAAAATATGTAATAAATAAGAAAAGGGACGAGGAACTTTCATTTCATTTTCAGTGTTTGGTCCAAACATTCCTTGACTCAACGAACATTAGAAATCGGAAATGTAAGGATTACTGATCATTACAATAACCATGCAGTTGGGGGTCCTAGAAAGTCATGAATACGATGACCCCACATTACGACCGATTATTAAACTGATACCACATGTACTACTAATACTACTACTACTACTGTTACTACTACTACTATTACTACTTCTACTACTTCTACTACTACTACTACTACTATTACTACTACTACTACTACTACTGCTACTACTACTACAACTACTACTACTACTACTACTACTACTACTACTTCTAATAATAATTTGCCAGCTCCCCTCCCATATAGCTTCATTATACGGCGCCGTGACTACATTAAGGCTACATACAGTAAAGTGCAGTACATAGGTTTGAACCAGGAGCAAGAATCAGGTTTTGGTATAAATAAAATGGTTGCATGAATAATGATCTTCTTCTGAAATGAAGTGCACGGATTACATAATCCCGAAGGGCAGGGGTAGAACACGATGACCCCATTCTACGGCCTATTGTAAGAATTCCCCCCTCCCATACAACCTTAACACCACAAGTCAAGGTTTCCATGTAAAGTAAACATGGGTTGAACCAGTGGCAGTTGTCAGATGTTTGTTTTAAAACAATGTGATGGTGTGAATAATAGCTTCTTATTGACCGCTGACGCCACGATGAAAAACGAGGTCATGTGGAAGCGATCGTAAACGTCTATGTCCCTCACGCTGATTGGTCAATATATGACCGTGGCGTTACTCATCGCACAGTAGGCCTATACGCCTTAGCTTTGAAAGGTGTGGCGATGTTGTGGAACCTAGTTACATGAGCGCTGAATTGAATTAGTTTGAAATTCAAAATAAGCCGTCTTTAGCAAATATATTTAAACAATACAGTGTCCCTGGTTTCACCCGCTTCTTGTTGACCTTTACATTTACAAGGAAAGGCGTGGCAAAGAGATGGTTCCAATTATAATAATACTATATTACAGTAAAGTGCCCCAGTCACACCGCCATGCCTGTGCGACCCCGAAACTACCGATGATCGACAAAATCCGGGTCATTTGTGCAACTTTTTAATTCATTTATTTTTTTAATTCTTTTATCCCCCTTCTATTTTCAAAACATTTTATTTTCCTTCATTACACAAGTGTGCACATATTAGAACATTCAATAAAACAGTCTTCATTTACGAAAGAGTAGAGTATTCTTGTTTTACCATAGCTTAATTACAATCAATTAAAGATGTTGTGTAGACTGATTCTATTAGTAAATTTGTAAATGTTAAATCCAAATTTGAAAAGGACATTCAATGGTAGGTTTCATTCGGTCCATTGTTTGACCGGTGTCGGTCTTGTCCGTGTGACCGAAGTACAAAAGCGAAAGTAGAAGGGTTTCATTCATGGTTTCATTAAGTAGCCCCATCAGGATGAATCAACTCATCAAACAGCCCAACAAATCAACAATGAACAGAGGCAGACGTCTAAATAGACTTAAAATGGTGAATCAATTCTCAAACGGACACACCTGTATAGTATGGCAATATTTTGAAATGAGGTCACCCTTAAAATGTAAATATCCGGTGAGTCATTCATCACAAATCGAAAATTAGGAACATTTACCTAAACTGATATTTCTCTCACCGTATGTTACAAAGTAGGCTAGGTATAGTACAGCCGTCCAAACAATAACTTTTTTAGAAATATGGATACAATTTAAATATATCATTACTATATAGTACACATGTTTAAGTATTCATCGGATGGGACTATTACTACTACTGCAATTTTTCCAACGCTAATGAAAGAATCATGCATAAGAAAGGGTTCACTTCACAAATTGTCATTCAATGCATTCATTTCGGATGGCGGACAATTCTCTGACGAGCGAGTAATCACTCTTATAGAATCATGCATACAAAAAAAAGGGTATGCATTTTTGGAACGGGCCAATATGCACCCGTTTTACAGCAATAACCGCATATAACCATATTGTAACTAAAATTAAATTACTTTGCAAATTAAAGAAGGTTCATGACAACCTCAAAAGCTTCCCTAATACACAAAATAATTTGCGAAATTAGTTGCGGAAATTATGAAGTGATTTTCTTGCTTTTATCTGCGAATAAACTTCTCATGCTTGCATAATAATTGCAAAAAGCCCATTGGAGACTTGCCTGTCGTGGCAACATAAATGATAGGGACATATAGCCTGTATCATAATACAAACACATATCAGAATGAATATTTTACATAACTTTAAAGTACAAAGTGTTTTTGTTTATACTTGGAGATGCAATTGGTTTAATTGTGAACAAAATGATGTCACAGACACTAAAAATAAAGGGGTAGGGGGCAAGTAAAGTAAACGATTGTCTACTATAGACTTCGTCTTACCATATCAGCCGGTTCACGGTTGCAGTCTGAGCATGAGCAGATAAAGGTCATTGCAAAACAAATTGTGATATACGCGGTGACAAAAAACTGGGTACCTGCTCACGAAAGTTATGTTATCATTATTCAGTTATGCACAAGCAGAAGTATTCTTTGAAAAGGGGGGAACAAAGGCTATTTACGTAGCAGCTCCATCGCTGTAGGAGTGACTATTTTATAAAACAAAGTGGGACCTTTTCATGTTTTGAAGATCTGTGGATATTCGGGGTCATTAACCGTGAACCGATCGTTTGGCATGTGGCAATTCTTTAATTGAAGTTGATATATACACTCCCATAGCGGCAAGACTATCTCAGTTTTACGAATAGAATGTTTTCATGTATACCAGACTATGAAAAGATTGCAAATTTAGAAATCTTCGTTTGAAATAATAATAACAATAATAATAATAACTCACATTTATAATGCACCTAATACTTTGTTTTTAGGCGCAACACATATTATTACCCCGGTTATCGGATTCAGGATTACCAGCAACACAATGTATACACATTTCCACTCCCTGGGGAGCATTCTAGTCAGTCGCCATTTTACAAGCGCACTTGCTACTCCAACCATATTAACTTTCGCATCCTACCGGTTACCCATTTAACACATGGGTTGAGAGTGGCAAATGCAGATCTGTCTTGTGGACATTGTGATCCACAGTCCGGTGACATATCAACTCGACCACGCCACCTCTGAAATGACGCCTTATCTATCAATCTATATATCCACCCATCTTTCTATATGTACCTACCGCACTGGGTGGCTTTGACATTAAAGTAACGGTGCTAAAATAATGTTCGGCACCAGTAATTCAATCATGTCTATTCCTTTATCTAAGGCTGTGTGTGGATATTTTAGATGAAGAGTGTTAATGCTAAATGACACGTTTTTTTACTGGGTGAGAAGTTTATGGCCGTACATGTCAAATATCGCAACATAATGACCGTACTCCCCCGCGAAAATGAATAGACATACGAATCAGGCTAGAAATTCAACTTGTGGATGGATTATTGAGAATCTAAAATAAGATGACTGTTTCTTATGTTTGTGTTCCGTTGTATACTTTGTAATGTATTTATTATGTTCTTGGGCAATAAAGAAAAAAATTAAACCAAAATAAAGTAGCAATGCCCTTAATTTGCCCATTACAATGCATAAGCCATTTTCGTAATACAATCACATTTAAATAATAATAATAATAATATTAAAAAAACGGTGCTTATTAACGCTTTCCACCGAAATCTCTAAGCGCTATAACAAGCGAAAAATAAAGATAAACACTTACATATTACACAAAACAAAAAATACAAATAAACCTACAAATTACAATACATATGCAATTAAATATACATCAATGTGAACAGAGTATTAATTAATCATCAAAAGCCATTTTGAATGTAATGCTTATGTCTTTGTTATGTGCCTCATTACAAATTATTTCATTCACCTCTGACGAATGAAATGTACCGTATTTCAATAGTCACAGTGCCAATTGCATACATTACTTGTTGCAAGTTATGGAAAACATTATCGCTTACCCTACATGTAATACATTACGTACTCTGACTATTAAAATACAATTATACAATTATTGTGTAGTGGTGGTTATTTTACCTGACTATTAAGAAAGCATAACTGCTTGTTAGTAAGCAACCAGAGGACCGACTGCTTTAGGTCCTCTCCGAGAGACCTTGTAATGTGTGTAAATAGTAATAAAATGAGGGAGATTATCAATGTTTGTATTTTTAAAATGTTGTTTTATGGATTGAAACGTTAGATTTTGTATTAGTTCCTTACCAAATGGCACTAGCGCATCGCCTTGGTTTTGAACCCGGGTCGCCGGATTACAAGACCACCGCTCTACCTACTGGGCTTTCTGCACATGATCGTTATTCGTAACAGTTCATATAGGAATAGATGACACTACTTTTAAAACAGAGCAATTATTGAACCACATTTTGATTTTGATTAAATATATAATTTTCCACAGTAGAGAGAAGGGAAACCCTCCAAAAGCAAAAGAAATAGAATATAGATTATTGGAAAATAGAAATAAAGAGAAAAAACTTTCATTGGAAAGAGACACACTTTCAATTCATTTAAGGAAATGGGAAGCTTTGGAAAGTTCAGAATAAATATTTTCTGTTTTTAATTTTCTCAATATACAACTTCCAGACCCTCCTCTCTTCTCTACCTTTGCTTTAATTTTTGTTCTCCCTTTTTTTTCCCCTTCTTTGTTCTCTTCTTTTCTTTTTCTTTTTCTTTTTCTTTTGTGTGTTTGTTAGTTCTATGTTGGTGTGTGTTTTGTATACTGTTGTACTTGTTATGTGTTTAAATGTTGTGTGGGGCGGGGGGGGGGGGGGTAGTAGGTGTTTTCTAGCTCTTTCTCTTGTTATATATATAATATTTTTGTCTCTAAAGGAAATTTAAGAAGAAAAACAGAATATTGTGGAAAAGTAATAATTTGAGATTTATAATCAAACTGGTCGAGAAATGGTACAAACTTTATTTGCAATTTTTTTTTTTGGGTGAAAATATAATTTTGTTTATGTGAATATTTTTCATCTGTAAATGTGTAACTTTAGTTGGAACCTTGTATGTAAATGTAAAAGTTCATTTGCAAATTTATTAAGACCTATTTTAAAATTATTTTGTTAGTTTGTATACAATGTTATAAATTATGTAAAAATTTTCTTTATGAGAGAAATGAATAAAAACCTATGAAAACAAAAAGTAACAGTTGAATGAAATAATTTGTAACTTCACAAATATTTATGCACTAAGTGTGATTACATGAAAAAATTGCCCATTGTACCACACAAAAAATTTATTGGTACCTTGCAATATGAGAAAACAAAGTTTAATTTTAACATTCCCCCTCATCATATCGTTAGTTTCAATTCGGTGACAGTCCGTATAAGATTGTATTGCAAATCAGGGTGACATAATGATGAATTATAGAAATAACTTGCAAATTAGCCCTTTCACTTATTTTGAACTTCCCTTAGATGATGAGAATGGATTAAGAAAGTCAGTCCTATTCTCCTTCTACCTGTCATATCCCCATTCCCATCTACACCCTGTTTAGTTGCACCCCATTTTCTCATAAATCAAATTCATTACATTGAGTTTGTCCGGTGTCCGTTTATCTCCAGCGAGGGTTATTCATCATGTCCGCATACATATTCTAACCACTCCTTTCTATTATGGCTACTCTCTTAACCGGCGCGCCCGTCGTTTGATGATATTCAGTTATGTAACCCTAGACAAACCCTTTTCTCATTCGAATCTGCATGACATAATTATTTGTCCTTTCGGCGAAAGATTCTTTTTTGAATGGGCCCTGAGCTCTCCATTATGTCGGACATAAAGGAGTGAAATAGTTTTGAATCACAATGGTGATTGTTGGTTTAAGCTTGAATACCAGATCACTGTGGTTTAAGCCATGGTGAGATGAATAAGAACAGAATGGGCCGTCCCCCTTACGAAAGAGGGGAGCAATAAATGAAACGCGGTCCCTCATTGGTCCTGGAGTTCCCCATTGAGAATGCATGAGCCGGGGCGTGGTGCGATCCCAATTCTATAGATATGGGGTAAACTGACAATGCTCGTCCCATTCTGTGTGGATCGCGGTAACTCTTAGCATTGTCCGCAAGCCCTTGAGAGACAGCCGAACCTTTTACACAGGTAAATGAGAGTTTTCTTGAACAGTCGCGATTGTATCACAGGATTCCATCCTTTCAGAAGCCGGCGTCGCAGCGATTCGGATGAGCACACCGAGTAGTTTAGGCGTGAGCTCCTCAGAATACTCGCACCATCTTCTTCCCCACTTCACAAGTTATCATCAGTGGTTTCTTGACTCCTCCCCAGCTAGGACGTCACTTCAAGAACCTCACCGGAGACGTTGGTACCACAACGCCACTTCTTCTTTACCCCCCCCGCCGGATATGCAATAATTGCCTGAAATACTTTCAAACTTATTCTCTCAGGAGTAGTATACCCTCGAAGAGGGATTTTGTAGACGTTTATCGTCTTCGTTAATATACTCAAGATGGAGTTCAAGATGATTTCGACCGTCCTGGGCTGCTTAATTCTTGTGCATATAACGGTCGCACAGGGTAAGTCAATTTACACGTGTTACTACAAATAGGTGCGCGATGTGTGTGCGTGTGTGTGTATGCTAGTATGGCGTAACTTTTGTGTGGAGTCAATGAAAAAAGGGTGTGGCTGTAAGGGCAGTGCGGCGTATTTTCTCCTTGCTTGTCAGTTGATGCGAAACGTTTCTTTTACTTCCCATCCCCATCGCTGAGCTTTTATTAAAGTTCGTGGACTCGACACACCTCATTCAATAAGTGTTTGCATTGTGAAATTATAAATCTTAGGCGTTTCTTTTATCCTTATTGAAATATTTAGTTCTTTTTGGATGAAAGTTTTGAGTACAGCAAATCATAGTCGTCCTAAATCTATGAAGTATAATTTGAAGTATATGCTTTTAAGGTTTATTTAAGAATGCATACGATAATGTTAATACTTAGGCCTCCTATTTTTAAAAATAGTTTAAACAAATTCGGGTCAAATGAAGCCTTACGGTATCAAACTCTTGACAGCGTTAATAAAGTATGTACACTCTTAAGGACTGAAATGTTAAATCACCATTGAAGAGGACCGGGGATCGACTACTTTATCAAAATGCTAGATTAACACTTTGAACATGCTCGATTCGACACAACGTAGTTTTAATGTACAGTGTTAACAATTTTGATTTTGAAAAAGTGGTCACTCCCGGGACCTTTTAAATAAATAGTGATTTAACATTTTAGTTCATAACGAGTGAATATACTTTGTTCAGTAACTTGCTGACTTTTGAGAGTATTCTTGGGAGATGCAGTAAGACATTCAAACGTAAGCTTTCCCAGAAAGATTATTGAATGCGTTCAATAATCTTTCCCAGAAAGATTATTGAATGCGTTCAATAAAATAGTAGAGAAAACAATCAATACGTCTTTTGTTGTAACGGTCTAACGGACTTAAAGCGCTAGAAATCGAAATAATCTGAATGTGACTATGAGTGTGATTTTAAAGTTTGCATAACAATGTATGGATTGTAGAGTTATACGAGAAAAAAGATATATCGGAGTAAAAGGCCCACTAAATTGTCCGCAGGGAATGTCCCATTTCCCTGGACCCGTTCCACAATGCCCCTTTTCAATGATAAATGACAAATCTGCCAATGACCAATCAGAAGCAAGGATTGCACTAGTGAATGGGTCCCAGATATTATGCAACGCAAGTTGATGCTGTATACAGCATAGCTATTTTCCCACTTTTACATGTAAAAGCTTTTGTATGTGAGCTTTCATCATGAATCGCGCATCGCTTTTCATAATTTTTTTCATAGATTAGATCGATAAGTCTAGACGATTATTCAAGATGTTTGAATGACTCTTAAAACTTCCATTTCCCAAGAATTGTGATACAGTTGCCTTGATTTATGAATACGAAGATTGTCTCTTAAAGGTCATAAGTTTATTTGATCAGACTTCGCACATTCTTGAATAAAGAGACATTATGTAACTTTAAAAAGATTGCATTCCTCATAATCCCTGAACAAAAATAAAATACCGGAGCTCTTTAGATTGTGCGGCTTTCCTTTTTCACTATTGTAGTTTCTCCATTCTATTACAAATCTATACATCAAATTTATACAATATATCGTTCGGGGTCGTCACTCCCTTAATCCCTTAATAAATGACTTCATGAAGAAAAAGGTAAAGTCTATAAATAATTCAAAGGCTGAAGAAATATCTTTTGAAGCGGATAGGCAATGCTCGTGATGTAACCAGATTTAATGAATGAATCTTTTTTAAGTGCCCATACGAATGATTTCATTCGCATGTTACGAATAAATGTATTTTAATAATCAGAATGCCAATGGCATACATAAGTTTTTTTCTAGGTAGGATAAACATAATGCCTCGCCCTACCTAACATCACGTAATATATGCAATTTACATTCTGACTATTGAAATTGTAATATGGGAATGAAACAATTTGTAAGAGGCTCTGACAGCGACTGACAAGGGTCTGTGCCTGCAAACTGTTGCTCAGGTAGACACCACTGCGTTCCATTACAACAATTACGCAATATAACAATTGCAGAATGTTTGGCGACTCAAGAATTTACACAATTAGAAGCGTCCAAAGTTTACTAAATGCTCTTGATATGTTTGATCTCTTAGCCATTTTATTTCTGGTATTCCCACTCGGAATTCCTTTCACTCTTTAACCAGGACTGAATAATACCATAGGTAAATATTCTAGAAAAGCGAAACTATTCAGATCAGGAAAAGGTTTGTCTGACGCATCTGTAAAAATAGTGCGAACTGTTTTGTTTGATCTTTAAAAACGCTAGGTTTCCCGTGTGAGGAGAGCTGAATAGGAAAGGTCGCAAATATATTCAAATTTATGGACACTTATTTTCTCAGAGGTTCTGGACGCTAACAATGCAATCACTTGCGAAAAGGTATTGCTTTTCAATGTGAAGTATGTGTGTTATATCATATGTTGCTATGTCATAGAAGTCTCTGACAAGCTTTATCTCGATAGTTGTTGCCATTGTTGTAAAATGTTGAATGAAATTTGAATCTATTTGAACTGGTTTGTTGGGGACAAAAAATCTAAACCACCGAGTTTTCTAATATATCCACCCCTATATAATTTAACAACTCTTTATGACATAAGACTACGCCATGTTCGTATTGTTACGATAAAACTACTTTCTAAAACGAGCAAAATATATATATATATATCGAAAGCTTACCACGCCCGACAAAAAACGAATATCTTGAATCACATTGGATTAAATTTAGTTTAGCTCATTGGCATAAGAAAGCTGCCTAATAAACCAAACACATTCCAAGGGTATTAAAGATTCCAGTTGCAAAGTCAAATGGCCCTTCAGAGTTTAGTCAGAGTTTAGTGCGCCTCATAAAAGGCTTCTGGAAGAATAGTTCTACCCCTCCTTTAGATTTTATGCGAAAGTCGCTTCAAGGACTGACATAATGGGTTCTCTTCATCAGGCGCGTAGCCAGAGTTTGATGTTTGGGGGGGGCACATACATGTAATCGATCGAGGTAAAAAAAAGGGGTCTAAAAATGCAACCGATCCTGAAAAATTTAGGGGGGGCACGTGCCCCCCCCCCGTGGCTACGCGCCTGCTCTTCATTGAAATCGGGCTCGATTTTGTGGATCGTCTCTTTATGAATGCGAGATAGGATAATAAAAGAAAAAGCAGTCTACCGAGGAGAAGAAAGATGGCCCTCGTACCGAAAGCCCCATTCACACTATCATTCACACGATAACGACACCAGGCCGAATATTGAATCATATTACACTGAATGGCCGAGAACCAGTCGTTTGGAGTCGGTGTGAATACCACAGTATCCCTCCCCAAAATGGGTTCCCTTGCCGGCATCCCCCAAAATTGTGCTCCCTTCTATTACAAAATCATGAATCTGCCCCTGTATAAAAGTGTCGAGTCTTGATTGCAAAACGTGCTATATAATCTGTACATAGTATTCACATTATGAAAATGCGCTCCAAATACTCACCAGACTGAAAGACCTGAATGAACTACGTAACAAACAATTTCTTACTCTATTGCGTTGCCAAAAGTGCCATTTTATTCTCTTTCAGCTTGACAGATTGAAAGAGTCTTGTCTCTAGTTTGTATAGTTCTTATCCTTAACAAAAGAAGGTTTAGATAAGTCCTTGGGATGTGAATAAAATGAATATAAATGACCTATTATCACTCTTGCTCAATCCTAAATAAGTAGGTTTACATAAAAGATTGGAAAGGTCTGACTTAAATTGTACGTACGTCTTCATAGATTCATTTAAAATTTCTATTATACTTTTAATTTTATTTATTCAAACGTTATTTTTTAAAAGAGGTGTGGGGTAGAGTTTCCTGCCAGCTCCTCTCTCTCTCTCTCTATCTTTATCCCGTGCATCTGTCTCTCTCCTTAACCTGTTCTTTCCCCTCAGTTCTCTTTATTCATCCTCATTTTATTTCGATGTCTCTCTCCAATTCCCATTCTGTGTTTTTCTGTATGTCACTCCTTTCCTATATCGGACTCATTGATTTTTTTCTTTCTGCCGGTTCGTCTCTCGGTCCCTCTCTCCCTCTATTTCTCTTCCTCTCACAATCGTTCACATTCCTGTGCCCTTTCTCTTTTGTCCCTGTTCCCTGCCCCTTTTATCGTCCATGTAACGATACCCTTTGTCAAGGAAAGTACGAAACAATTTTCTAAAATAAATTAGTTTTAACATTGTTAAACGATCCCTTTAACAATCCATCCTTCTTCCACCATAAAAGTTTTCACCAATATAGATTTACTACAAAATAATCGTGACATGTAACTGAATTCCCAATCCATTTGGAACTCAAGAATTATAAGTTATTAATATTGTCCGTCGTTTCCTGCAAACATATTAATTATTTTGTTTAAAAAAGAAAGTTTGATTAGACCATGTCGAATAGTATGAAACATGTTTAATTGTGCAGAGATTGACATACCTACTGTTTATTACATAATGTGTTGTGCTTGATATCATGTTTTGTATCCAAGCATTGATTACGCATCTTTTGTTTAAACGGTCTCTTTTGTTCATGTGAATAATTGGTAACGGAACTTTTGTGTTCTTTACCCGAAGCCGAAAACTTTAGCCTTCATCATGATATCGATCCCAAACAAGTGTTGAACTCTTCCACTAATGATAATACACTCGGGTTCGTATCCTTGGTGTAATGATTTTAAAGCGAAGACAAAAAACTGACCGTTAGTTTTACTAACTGAATATGTGTAAGTGGTTGTGAAGTTCATTTTTTTATTTTTATTTGAGTACCGGTATATCCATTAGACATGCAAGCGTTAGATTTTTCAAAACTGTTAGCAAGTGCTTGATAAAATAAATAAACGACGATCCACTTGGATTTTCCAAGAAATTTATTACCTAACCCACACTAGTCTTATCAAACGATGCTGAAAAGTTATACGGCACTTTGGAAATGCCACATCTGATTTTCCCAAAAGAGCCTATCGTCTAGTTTTTGTTCTTTCAATTACTTCTTGGTTCTCATTATCTACTCTCATTTAACTTCCCTTCTCAACCTAGTGTATGTGTCTCACATGCAGGAAAGTTAAGCCTACGAAGGGGTGGGGGCATGTATCAGTGTAGGTGACACGACCCCAGAGAATTTCTTTAATTTGTCCTTTTATTCGGCAAGTTGCGAGAATAATCATTTGTTTTGCTCGTGGGATAATCAGAGCCATATTTTGACTTGATTGGCCGGGTTGAAATTTTTTGTGATATAACTCCCCCTCCCCCATACATCGAGATATCCTGTCTTGGAATCAGGGTGTTCCCTCTCAATTTAGCTGCCATTCTCTCATTCTCTGGTCAAAAGTGCCTTAAGGAAATCATCCAAAGTCTTTGGGGTTTTGAGGTATAGGGGTGAGAGTTTGTGAAAGTCATTACACTGTGTTGACAAGAGTTGCTAGAGCTGCCCCGATTTCAATTGGTTTGTTTAGATTATTATTGAAGATGTCTTGACTTACAGCGCATGTTTGCTCTGCTACTTATTCTATTGGCTGTACTGGGTTTGCGCTGCTCTCCTGCGAGAATAATTTGCATTTTTTTGTGCGTAAAGGTGATCTTTCTTAGCTAGGTAGGCCTACAGCGAAGTTGAACCAATTCGTTCATGAACCGGGTCATAGGCCTATACAAATTTAAAAAGTAGGCGGATCATGAATCGTCACATTTGGTGTTCAATACACTTTATGTCCAGTTGAATAGTGGAATCCTTTTTTTAAATAAAAGTTAATTGATTTCATTTCTTGAGTCTACATTTCCACTTTAAAACTAACAAAAAGTGCATGGATCACTTTTACAAAATATGTAGCAATTAATATCATGAAATAGGATTATAGGCGTATTTTTCATTCCCTAACGCGTTTTCATCATTCATCATTAGTCATCGAATTCTTTATCTGCGCATGTCCCAAGAAATTCGACTTTTCGTAATTGAATGAAACTTTTAGATTATTTGCATAATTATCTATGAAATAATTCTTCCTCTAGTCAGCATCTCATATACTGTTTAAGTTGCTGTATATTTAGTGGCAGATTTCTAAGGCTCGCCCCCTCGCCGGAAAAGATAAGAAAAAAAGTGTGCGTGCGTGAGTACGAGTGGGTGTGCGTGTGGGTTTGGGGCGTGTTCATAATCCAGGCCAAGACTCGCGGTTCGTTTGAACTCATTCGGCTACTAATAATAGTAATACCCAATACCCGTCAATGTCCAGTGAAATTCTAAATTGTCGGTATGTCATATTAATTGAGTTGTATTTAGACTCCACCAGAGTTCCGTTTGAGAGAGCGATGTGACGAATTAGGAGTCGAAACTAAACTGATCAAATTCTGTTAAAGTGTACGTGTGGTCCCATCTATCGTTATTTGTGTGTGTGTTCTTTAACCATGTATATAGGGGGCTCGGCTCGGAGCTAACGCGACGCATACGAATCTATACCATTTCACTTGAATTTGACAAGAAAAAGTTTGCAATTGGAGAACTTGCCAGCAATCAATCTCAAGTCTGTGTAAGACGAGGTTACTGTAACTGATTAAACTGTTACTTTTACCAACCATCAGCGAACGAATTATGATTGGCCTAGACTCTAGACGGTAGACCCTATTTGGAATTAGCTTTTGGAGCTCTCCTTGAAGAATGCAGGGACTGCTGATCATCAGTCATAGCCCGATGTGACCAGTTATCAACAATTATCCGTTAATACCTGAACTGGCTATTGGCTATTGTGCGCAATTGCACAATATATACACACCCCAAAAATTAAATGATCAAATTGTAAAGTACCTATATCTATGCTACTAGACGTAGACCAAAAGATTCAGTCTGAATGATATTGTAGTTTGTTTCTCTGAGATTGCATCTGGCTCCTCTGACCGCCTCTACTCTATGTATGGGGAATGTTGACAAATGTCAGTTTTATTAAAGAGTGATCCATAGCAGACGGTAATTTCTGTCTAATACGCTACACGTTTGTTGAAATATTCTTGACGAGCTAAAAATCTTTAACATTTAATTTCTTTTCTGCTCTTTTCCATTTAGAATGTGCTGTGAATCAGTGTTCCAGTGGTCTAAACTGCTATGATAGGGATGTTCCTGGAGAGCTACCTTATGTCTGCGAATGTAACGCACCCTTTTCGCAAGGCATTGAATGTACAGAGAATTCTGGTAAGTACACGTATAAAGGGGTTATTAACCCACGTAGTGCCACAACGTGTTCTTCTAACATGTCCGGGGCTGTGGCAAAAAAAAAAGGGATCAGTTAGCGATTGAGCTCCGGAAAACTTCAAAAGAAGAAAATGTTTAAGATTTTGCAACAAAAAATTCAAAAGATATAGTAAAATTGAAAAGTATAGTGTTTAAAAGGGGTCCTCGGCCAAGCTTCACATTCAAGTTCATTTATATTTTTTGAGAAATATCCATGATATTTAATGTAAATGCAATACATGTAACTATTTATTGGATGCAATATACCGGTATATATTTTGGCAGTAAAAAATGAAAATAAGATATTTGAAAATTCTTCAAAATTTTGTTATCAAACATTGGAATACCTGGTACACGTTTTTGATACAAGCGGGATTGTATCGGTTTGCATGAGACAAGTTTAATCGTAATATTAATTGTTTTTGCCAAAAATAAAAACACATTTTCAATCTCCATCCTTGTGATTGATTACAGACAACCAGGAAGTGTTTACATGTTATGGAGATTCCTGCCAGAGCGGCAGCTTCAGGTCAATCAACTACCCCGGTGATTACAACAACAGGTACAGGGCCTTGTACCTCTTGTATGTACCAGGCGCTCAGAGCATCACATTTTCCTTCAGTGCCTTGTTTGATATTGAGGAATTCAAGGATGAACTCTATATCGGTTCTGGTAAGTAGAAGTTGTGACGGTATATTCCATACTTTAGTGGTATGGTGCAATACGTTTTGGTTCAGAGCCCTACAAAATTTACAAGGGCCCCCGTCTTATAGAGAGCTGATATTAATCACAACTTATTTTTGATTGATGTTGATCACATTTATGTACAAAAGAGATGAGGGATTGCAAACTTGCAATTGATGAAGGACTTGCCATCAATTTGGACCAATTGCAACTCTGTATAAGACGGAGCCCAGATGTATAAGTCGACAGGGCAAACATTTCTGCACACCGCATCAAGCATTATGGCATAATCATATTGCGTTTGATGCCAGAAATTATATAGAGTAAAGTAAGCTTTATGATCCTAAAATTGGTAACACATCGAGATTCAAATCTACATGTACCTCTTTGATATTAAATTGTTATTGTCCACCATTATTCATTTTGCATTCAAGACGTGTGTTTTTGTCCCACTACATTTCGCTAAGTTACCTTAAATATATGGCCATTTTATTTAACCTTTGGCTATATCCTATCTCCCTCCAGGGTTGATGTACAACGATGTTCAGCTTGATGGCCTTGGTAGCCCCCCTAATTGGTACTTCTTTGAGGGTGCAATCCGACCCCAGGATTTCACTATTCAGGGTGATGTGGCCTGGATGTACTTTGGAACTGATAAGAACATTCAGAGGACTGGGTTCGAGGTCTCCTGGAATTCTCTAGGTAAAGTTTACATGTTATTGTTTGTGATAGTGATATTGATAATGATGGTGGTGATCTGTTTCCCAGTGTTTATTTTTTTTTCATCTGATTCTACCCCTATTTTTCCAGATTTTTTTTCTCACAATTTTGTTACTCAAAAGGGGGGAATTTTGTGTTAGATGACATTTTTTTTCCCTCAGATTTTTTTTTTTTTTTTTTTTTTTTTACTAAAGGGGGAGAGTGAGGAAAAAACAACCTATTTTTTGTGCTCACTATCACCCCTGATTATGATGATAGTGATACTGGTGATGATGACCATTATAATAATGATAATGATATCAAATAATACTGTTATCCCTGCACAAGCATTGACTCTCGGTAACTGTTTGGTAGATAACAATAAGTTATTATATTTTTATGGTCAGGCTATCTTTGGATATGATGATGAGAATGAAAATATTCTTAATGAAACTGAATGATGTTATTAATGATGATGATAAAAGATGATGAGGATGATAATGATGAGGATGATGACGATGATGGTGGTGATGATACTGAATGATGATGTTAATGGTGACAATAATGATAATGGAAATGTGAATGTTGATGAGGATGATGCTTATAATGATAATAGTGATGTTGATGTTATAAATTGACAAGGCACACATATCCATAACGTCAAGGCTCTTCAATATTAAGAACACAGATAATAAATGGGTATTTTAGAGCCATTATGGCGACTTGACCTTTATGTCCCATTCTTCGTATGCCGGGCTATAATTACATTACTCTTTTCCAACAGTGGATAATACCCCACCTGTTTTCATCAACTGCCCAAGCAACATCGGGGTCAACGTTGAGATCGGAACCCCAAGTGCCTCAGTCACCTGGACTGTTCCCACTGCCGTTGATGCAAGCAGTGTCTCCACAGTATCCAGCCATAACCCTGGTCAATCCTTCACCACAGGCACAACCACAACGGTCGTCTACACCGCCACGGATGCTTTTGCGAACGTTGGGCAGTGTGCATTCACCATTACTGTCACAGCATGT
Source organism: Strongylocentrotus droebachiensis (assembly GCA_035222895.1). Lineage (NCBI taxonomy): Eukaryota > Metazoa > Echinodermata > Echinoidea > Camarodonta > Strongylocentrotidae > Strongylocentrotus > Strongylocentrotus droebachiensis. The sequence goes on from JAVYIG010001854.1 coordinate 175,657, forward strand.
AAGAAATATGTACTGCATGTTCATTTGGGTTTTCTACTTTTGCATTCTAGTAATATTTATATCGCGCTTATTGCCAATATTTCTTAGATCTCTGCTATTAATGTGGCTTCAGCATTAACCAATTCCTGCAGTAATAAAAGCTTCTTTCTACAAAAGTGCTGTTATTCGAGCCCTCTTTACTATTTTTGAGGAATGATTCCCATTTTTTGGCCTTCAAGCTATTGTTTTTAACCCTAGATTCCTCTTTTTCTGAAATATTCTGTGTGAAAAGTTTACAACATAGTTTGTATTCCTAATTTTGACTTCAGAGATATTTGCTGTGAAAGGTTGGTAGATATAAAGTCGCTTAATAACACTGCCCAGGCAAAATAAAAAGACCTAGTCAGTGTCTTTCATATTTCCTATCTTCCAACACAGTTAAGTACGCCTATAGGCTGGGCTCAGCGATAAGAGGCGCCTAACAAAAATCAAACTCCCGACCCTCAAAATTTCAAAACCTGATAGAATCTGATAACCTCGTTCCAGAGCATGGATTCAGGCCCAATCCCTTTTTTCACTGTATCTGCTATCCACTCAATATTTAAAAATTAACATTTTTTTTATTAAGCCCTTTGTGTTTCATTTGTAACAATTCTTTTCAGCCTTAGCCTTAGTTACAACATATGTACCTTTGAATTTGAAAATTGATGTCTTGTGTCATGTATGAACTGCCCTCTAGGTGTGCCAATAATATTGTGTGACCAATATATGTGTGCCAATGTTTTTAACTGGCTGCCAACTTGTCAGGTTGTGTCATGTACAGTGCAGGGTAATTTTCCAAATTGTCTTTCCTTTCATTTTATGAAATATTATTAGTGAATTTATAGCCTCTCTTGGTATGCATCTTTGATACAAAATCTATCAAATTACACATTTTCCGCCATGTGCAAGTTGTATTCTTGATCCTACTGAAAATGTAATCAATCACCATTTCTTTTCCTTTCCATCTTTCATCGTGCTTTTCATGCTACATTTCATTCCGAATTTAGCTGACACTACTCCACCCGTCGTAACGGTGTCCAGTAGTACGATCACCCGTCAAGTTGAAGTTGGTTCGTCCGGTGTCAATGTATTTTTCACTGAGCCTACTGCTACTGATAACTCTGGGCAAGCTTTCCTTATCAGCCGTACCAACCAACCTGGAGACTTTTTCTCAGTCGGCCAGACCATTGTGACCTACACTTTCCAAGATCCTTCTGGAAACCCAGCCTCTGGCACTGTTACTATCAATGTTATAGAAGGTAAAGGTCTTTCACCTTTTATTCCACATTTCTAAGTAACAATACCATTATAACGATCTTTCTGTTATTGATTTCTGTCAAACATGGCTACTGCCTGTAAGATTCCATCATGTATTGTCTTTTATTATTGTTTCATTTGTGCATACATGTAGATGTAATTTTGTCAACATCTTTGTTGGTGTCTTTGTAGGCCATGTCATGTTTCATATCCATTTACGTGTATATCATCCTACATAGAAATCTAATTTACTCTCCCCAAATCTTTGCTCCTCTCTCATGAGCCAAAGTTAGAAGCTTTTTTTCTTCATCTTGTGATCTATCCTGCATTCACCTCTTGCACCCCTTTAGCTGACACTACTCCACCTGTCGTAACGGTGCCCAGTAGTACAATCACCCGTCAAGTTGAAGTGGGTTCCCCTGGTGTCAATGTATTTTAGTGCTGTAAGTCAGACGCTATGTTCGTGTTCGGTTCGGCAGAGTTTGGCAATTTTTCACCCGAACTTGGTTCGGTTCGGGGTTCGGTAATAATTAATAGCAAGCAGCGTTATAGCCACGGCGGTCGGCACTGAGCGGGCCGGCCCGCCTGCCAGGCCCGACCAGCACGGAGGACTTCTGCACACTGCTTCCGACCAGCACGAATCTCGTATTAAAAACTGCTCTAAACATAATTATTTGTGATGAAAAATACTACTTACATTCGTATTTCCGTCTTGAATCATGTTTTATTTTCAATTTTAAAAGAATCATGTTTTCAATTTGTCAATAAATGATATTTTTTAAAGATTTTCCGAGACGGTTGTTGTCTAATGTTAGAGTCATGAAAGCTGCCATCTTGAATAGAGACTCATGCAGGCTCGTCAATAACGGTTTTTTGTAAGTTTTTATTTTCAATAGGAAAAATATAAAATCCCTATTTTTCCTGAATAAATAAATACCATACTATGATATATATTTATTTCATTATTTATATAGTAAAATTTGTCCGATATTGTTACAATTAAAATATTTTTATTTTTTTTGGTGAATGGGTTTGAGCTGAACTTGTTTTAATTTGATCACGCACATGTATTCTTGTTGATGGCTTGCGATCGCGACGTAGCGTGGTCAGGATTTGGGATTTAAATGGCACCAGTGAAGTCGCGCCCACCACTGGATAGGCATAAATCACAAAGGCGGAAAATGGGAAAAAAGTAAATATAAAATGAGCAATCATGACATGAAAATTAGGTACAAAATGACAAGTTTATTAGCGTGCAAAAACGTTTTCATTTTTCTGCCGAACATCCGAACCAGGCCTTTGGGTTCGGTTCGGTTCGGTTCGGAAGTGCCATGTTCGGCGAACTTCCGTTCGGTTCGGCGGTTCGGCTACAGCACTTATGTATTTTTCCCTGAACCTACTGCTACTGATAACTCTGGCATCGCAAATCGTGTTAGCCGTACCAACCAGCCTGGAGACTTTTTCTCAGTCGGTCAGACCATTGTGACCTACACTTTTCAAGATCCTAATGGAAACCAAGCCTCTGGCACTGTTACTATCAATGTTATAGAAGGTAAAGGTCTTGCACCTTTTATCAACACCTTTGTAGGCCATGTCGTGTTTCATATCCATTTACGTGCATATCATCCTACATAAAAATCCAATTTACTCTCCCCAAATCTTTGCTCCTCTCTCATGAGCCAAAGTTAGAAGCTTTTTTCTCTTCATCTTGTGATCTATCCTGCATTCACCTCTTGCATCCCCTCTTATCTTTAGTTGACACTACTCCACCTGTCGTAACGGTGCCCAGTACTACAATCACCCGTCAAGTTGAAGTTGGTTCCTCCGGTGTCAATGTATTTTACACTGAGCCTACTGCTACTGATAACTCTGGGCAAGCTATCCTTACCAGCCGTACCAACCAACCTGGAGACTTTTTCCCAGTCGGTCAGACCACTGTGACCTACACTTTCCAAGATCCTTCTGGAAACCCAGCCTCTGGCACTGTTACTATCAATGTTATAGAAGGTAAAGGTCTTGCACCTTTTATTCCACATGATAACAATACCATTATAACGATCTTTCTGTTATTGATTTCTGTCAAACATTGCTACTGCCTGTAAGATTCCATCATGGATTTGTCTTTTATTATTGTTTTATTTGTGCATACATGTAGATGTAATTTTGTCAACACCTTTGTTGGTGTCTTTGTAGGCCATGTCGTGTTTCATATCCATTTACGTGCATATCATCCTACATAAAAATCCAATTTACTCTCCCCAAATCTTTGCTCTCTCATGAGCCAAAGTTAGAAGCTTTTTTCTCTTCATCTTGTGATCTATCCTGCATTCACCTCTTGCATCCCCTCTTATCTTTAGTTGACACTACTCCACCTGTCGTAACGGTGTCCAGTAGTACGATCACCCGTCAAGTTGAAGTTGGTTCGTCCGGTGTCAATGTATTTTTCACTGAGCCTACTGCTACTGATAACTCTGGGCAAGCTATCCTTACCAGCCGTACCAACCAACCTGGAGACTTTTTCCCAGTCGGTCAGACCACTGTGACCTACACTTTCCAAGATCCTTCTGGAAACCCAGCTTCTGGCACTGTTACTATCAATGTTGTAGAAGGTAATTTGTTTGCACCTTTTGTACCATATCATTTTCCTAGGCCAGAAACACCTTGTTCTTGTAGCCAATGGTTTAAACCATGCAGTGTTGTGTTTGCCGAGTTGTGTTTGCTTTCATTATTGACTTTCTTTTGTACATCATCCCATGAGATTTTCTTTAAAAAAAATGGGCTTTTCTCATCAATCTGTTCCACAAACTTATAAATATATATTCATGAATTCATACATATATATTTATATCACATACCTCTATATATCTTTGATGGTTTCTATGGCCTACACGTATATATCCACCACAGTCTGTTCTGTTCACGATTGCTGCCTGTTTGAGTGCAATCCCCTTCTGTATGTTTGTTTCCTTCCCATCTTCCCCTATCACTATCACCCCAGTGGACACTACACCACCTCAAGTCTTTGTGACCACCGGCGAAGTTGTTCGCACAGCACCTTTCGGGTCCTCCGGTGTAAACGTCTTCTTCACCGAACCAGTTGCTATTGATAACTCCGGCACCGCAGACCTTGTGAGCCAAACGGCTCAGCCGGGCGATTTCTTTCCGATTGGAAGCACTGTGGTAACCTATACATATCGAGATGCATCGGGCAATGAAGCTGAGGGCACTTTCACTGTCACAGTTGAAGAAATGGGTATACATCAATTTTGTTGGTTCCATGATATCTCCAAATAACATTTCTATTCCTTTCTTGTGAAGGCACATTTATTGAGCTTCTTTTACTATCAATCTTTCCATAATTTTCTAAGTGTTACAGAATTTATTTTTCTTGACATGTTTTTCAAACGATTTCACGCAATTCCCCTGTCGCTCAAATTCCGCTATGGCATTTTTCAATATCTATTTAACCTGCAGGTGCTAATGATGAGGTAATCACTTATTAGCACAGTATCTTGGACTCTGAATCTATTTCCAAATTTCTATATACTTGAATGCTATAACAAATCAACAATATATACGCTATCTCACCAGATTTTGATTTTCTTGCCTAATTTCAACCCTTACCAGGATATGTTGAGAGAAGTACAACAGGGTAACAGTTTGTTCTTATTTACTAAAACAATTGTATGGTATTGCAGTGTAACAATTTGGTTAGCTAATTATACAAAGCTTTTAATGTTAACCTGTATATGCCATGGATATTTTCTTGTAATCCTTGCATTATGTTTTGCTGCATTTGCAGAAGCAATGATTGCTGAGTAAGCTTATATTTCATGCTTATTATGATTTTGTTTTCTTTTATTTGCATTATAATTTGCTTCATTTGTGTTTCCCCCCTAATTAAACGTATTTTTCAGCCGACACCGAACCACCCGTTGTATACACTGAAGACATTGTGATTCTTATTGAGCTAGGGCAACTTGGCATAGATGTGAATTACACAGAACCAAATGCCACGGACAACTCTGGCATTGTGTTTCTTTTAAATCGCACTGCCCAACCTGGCGATTTCTTTCCGGTTGGAAGGACCGTTGTGGAATACGTTTTTTCGGACCCCTCTGGCAATCTCGCCATTGCAAATTTCTCCGTCACTGTGTTTGTTGCAGGTGCTAAATAGTAGACAGACCTTAGCAGAATAGACAGTTGTCACCAATGTATTCTCCAAAAAAAAAATAGATTACACCCATTAGGCCCATTTCCATTCATGTATTCAACGCGTGATATCATATCGGGGTTCCCCACGATCATGAAAACAAACGGGATAGTCGGGGGAAAATAAATTCTTGATGAAAGCCGTAGAAAATCATGGTTTAAAGAAAATGTTATGTCACAGAAATTCTGAGGGTAGGGGACGCCAAACATGAAATGATAAATATCACTTTGTGGTATTCCTATGCCGCCTGGATGTAGCATTTCATACCAAAATGATACTTGTCTAATTGTTGAAAAAAAGCAAAAACGTTGAATGTGGGAATCCTGGTAATGCATGGTTGATATTGTAGCGGTTAGACGGACAAGCTGATCTCCCTATGTTTACCTGCATTCAGCGAAATGTCCCTTCCACTAGAATTCATATTTGTGTCTTTGTCCATTGTCATCAAAATCAATGAATTAGAAATACTTATGCACATACAGTACATGCAGATATACATTAGGCTGTTATTTAATAGATGGTTAAGTGTCTATAGCATCCACAAGAATGTTCATAGAACGAGAGAAAACTAGCTTGAGTAGCTTCATTGGTATTTCATTCTCACACACGCCTAGATTAGCACACATCACCCATCACCAATTATCAACATTTGAAAGTTCATTGAACATTGTTTGCTTGATTTTAAGCATTTATAATTTGCTCATTACATTTTATGCACAAATATCTTAAATTCTTTTGTTGCTTTAAAAGTTTCATGGTAGAGGTAGCTATTAGAAACAACACCCTGGATGGTGATTATAAAGATGCTTGGGTGCCATAGCAGTAAATATTAAAATGCAGTAATAAATAAACATGTGCATACTAATAGCTATTACCATACCAGATGATTAATTACATTTACATGTAGCTTTTACATACAAACATCTAGTGTAATCAGTTACATTTTTATTTGAAATTTATCATCAATCTACCATAGTTTAGGTTAAATTTACAATGATCTATGGGTAAGTTAACGGAACGGGCTCATTTTTACCTACTATAAGAAAGTTTTGATAAAAGTACTGAAGTAGGGGATCCAAACCATTGCCTGAGCCCAAGACAAAGGGTCTAGACCATAAGAATTAATAGGACTACATGTATTTAACATGGAACATTGTCCAAAGTATTTGCACCCGCTTCCCCTTAATGCATCTGCAAGTACAACATGATGACCTCAGACCTACCGTATATATTTACAAGTTCTGTGATTCTACCAGAACATCATACCTAATTGTCGGACAATTCTGTTTTTCGTTATCAACTTTATATTACCCCCCCCCCCCGGTACTTTTGATATTAATTTTACTTGATTTGCCTCATTGAATTTCAGTTCGTAGAGTTCTGCCTGTAAAATAATTCCTTTTTGAGATACATGTGGGAGGTTTATTCAGCTATCAATCAACAAACGTTTTTGATTTGTCACTTTTCTTTCAGTCGATGTGTAGAGTTCTGCCTGTAAAATAATTCCTTTTTGAGATACAAGTGGGAGGTTTATTTATTCAGCTCTCAATCAACAAATCGTTTTTGATTTGTCACTTTTCTTGCAGTCGATACCACCCCACCTACAGTCACTGTAAGTGGAGGAAACATTGTACGAACCGTGGAGCTTGGCCAGAGCCGCCTCTCGGTGATCTACACCGAGCCAACTGCTACTGATAACTCTGGGGAAGCCTTCCTGGTGAGCCGCACCGCTCAGCCTGGCGATCTCTTCCCTGTCGGCACCACCACCGTGGAGTACGTCTATCAGGATCCCACTGGTAACGAGGGTAGAGGTACCTTCACAGTGACTGTAATTGCTGGTAAGTGTCATTTGTAAGACACCTGGGACCTGTTTCACAAAGCCTTTTTTCAATGACAAATGACAAAAATCAGTGACAAATCTGTTGATAACCAATCAGAAGCAAGGATTTCAGTAGCTTATAACAAACACTGGCATTTGTCACTGATGACCAAGTTTTGTGAAACGAGGCCCTGGGGGTGTTTAACAAAGACTAAAATAGACTTCAAGTTGGACCTATGACAGGCCATTCACATGATGCCACTGTTTGCTCATTATTTACTGACATTGGTTTCTCAAGGGACGTAGAAATCATGGTCACAAATCTACAGAATTTTCATTCTTTTATAAATCATTATTCAAGAGAAAAATATTATCTAAAGACCATAATTCAGAGACCAATGATGAGAGCAACCAATGGCATGAATGGCCATAGTTAAGTCCAACTTAAAGTCGATCTTAGTCTTTGTGAAACACCCCCCTGGTCAGGGCCCCATAACACATAGCTTAGCAATGGATTGTATTGTGCGATTGATTTTGCGATTGATTGCACATAGTGATCGATGCAATCAATCAGAAGGAATTGGTAAGATCAAACGGCTTCTGGATGTGCTGTGCGGAGCCAACCTATGTTAACTTTTCCTATTGCATCCATACATAATGATTAATTTAGCATGCATATCGGTATGAACCAAAATCAACATAGAACTAAAATATGCATCTAGATATATAGTAGCCTAACTGGGTCCAGTAATTGGGTGCAGAGTATGAAAGAGAAGTTAATTTGAGGAAGCAAGATGGCTAAGTGGTAGAGCAGTGGTCTCGTGAGCAGGAGGATCTGGTTTCTTCTGCGTTTGAGACCAAGTCGATGTGCTATTGCCCGTTGATAAATCTATTTACCAATTTCTTTGGAGTGGATTTAAAGCAGTCGGTCTTCTGGTTCCTTAGTTACAAGCGTACATATGCTTTCTTAGCAGCCATGTAAAAGAAATCATCAAAACCATTAATATTTTATATCTCCTGATTTGTATTCTCTTCAGTTGACACCACCCCACCTTCCGTCAACTGTCCTAACAACGTATTCCAAGAAGTGGAACTCGGTACGTCCAGTGCCCCGGTCTTCTTCACCGAGCCAACTGCCTTTGACATCTCCGGGCAAGCCAACCTTGTGACCCGAACAGCTGCCCCAGGAGATTCCTTCCCTGTAGGGACTACCTCCGTGTCTTACATCTTCAGTGATAACTCTGGAAACGAGGCTGAACCCTGTACTTTCACAGTAACCATCTCCGCAGGTAGGTATTCTATAACCCTTTATTTGCCAGGATTGTCAAATGACAGGATAGCGGAGACTTGCCAAATGTATAGATCAGCACAAATAGTAGATCCCAATTAATGAAAGCTTTGCATAAAACCCCATTTATTTCTTTATTTAGCTAATGAACATCCTTTTATCACCTGTGGGACATAGTTTCCTCACTCTGCAGGCCAATATGGTCACCAGTGCTGACAAAGTCACAGATCTCTGTTGCGATGTTGACCCGTGAATTCGCTTAGACCCAAAGGCTTTGTGCAGGAACCACCCGGTCCCGCAGGCAATAGATTAATAAGTTCTTACATTCCTTTTTTCCTCTGCAGTCGATACCACACCACCCACCGTCAATTGCATCAACAATGTCGCTCAGACGGTCCAGCTGGGTACCAGCAGTACCCAGGTGTTCTTCACAGAACCTACCGCCTTTGATATCTCAGGACAGACTAGCCTGGTGACTCGCACATCAGCTCCAGGGGACAGCTTCCCAGTGGGTACCACGAGTGTCACCTACATCTTCACCGATGCCTCGGGCAACCAAGCCCAGGCTTGTACCTTCAATGTGGTTATCAATGCAGGTTTGTCTTCTTTTTATTGATAGTTGTAGAGGTTTTGGGGTCTAGTGGATAAGTTGCTGGACTGTGAGTCACATGGTTTGTGGTTGTAATTCTGCTGCGGCCTTGTTTGGCAAGATATTAATCTACCAAGTGAAGTTATTGGGTACCCAGTAGAAAAAAAATCCTTGTATGCTTGAATACGTTATCATGGTAGCTCAGCTAAATCCGGTGTAATTATACGATTGCAGAGCCCTTGTGGAGAACAGAATTAACACTAATGAGGCTATCTTGGGTAAAAAAGATATATTATTAGAGTTATTGTGGTTACCCTGTGCAGAGTTTGGGTACAGACTTTGCCAAAAGTCATAAAGAACAAGACAAGAAATGTAGTTAAATTGCCTTTTCTTGAGTATACAATGCATGTTAATCAATTATTAAACTGGCCTTAGCCAAGCTGAATGCTTGCTGGTGCTCAAGGTACGTGTGCATTGTCAAGAACAGGAACATGTAATAATCATAGGTTGATTTATGAAGCACTTTCTCAAGGATACAGAATGGGTAATGCTAGTACATGGCAGGAATTAATTCGAGCATTGTAATGGCAGCCAGGCTAAAGCTGGGGTAATAATAATGGAGTGCCAGGAGTGACAATGAGCTAGACGTGAGCACTATACCTGAATCCACTATTATAATCATTATTAATCATTCATTCTTATAGTTGACACCACCCCACCAACGGTCAATTGCGCCAACAACATTGCTCAGACCATTGAACTTGGATCGACCAGGGCCGTCGTGAACTATGCTGAGCCATCCGCTACAGACATCTCGGGAACAGCTTTCCTAGTGTCCAGGAGTAACTCGCCAGGAGATTCATTCCCCATTGGCTCGACCACCGTCACCTACATCTTCAGTGACCAGAGTGGCAATGAAGCAGCACCTTGTGTCTTCACAGTCACCATTGGAACAGGTAAGAGATCATTTAAACAAAAACGGCTATAATGAAAAATGTTTTTTAAAGGTTCGTTACGTCTTTTCTGTAGCAAAGAGATCGAGGTGATTTGTACAGTGAATATATTTGTTGTATTTTGACCTTGTTTTTTTCTGTGTTCTAGTTTACACCATGATGCCCATGTTTACTAGCTGCCCAACCAATATTGTTCAGTCAGTCAAGCTTGAATTTTGACCTCCTTTGTTTTGTTCATGTGTTCTAGTTGACACCATGATGCCCATGTTTACTAGCTGCCCAAACAACATTGTTCAGTCAGTTGAGCTTGGAGTCCCAGGAACAGTCATCAGCTGGACCACTCCCACGGCTAACGATGCCGCCGGTATCGCTTCAATCGTATCCAACCTCCAACCCGGATCGTTCTTCGCTGTCGGAGAGTCGGCGACCGTCACGTACGTTGCGACTGATAACAGCGGCCTGACTGACAACTCCTGTTCATTTACAGTCACCGTCTTTGCAGGTATGATCGCATCTGCTGTAGTGAACACTTAGACACTAGAAAGACACCATTCTCATGTTACCTCTGAAAGACCCTATCCAATGAACATCTAAAGTAATAATGGTGGCTTCTTATATAGCGCACATGTCCGTCACGTTGTGACGCTCCTGGCGCTGCCCAATTATTACCTTGGAAAGATGATTCTCGATTCAAATACCATTACAAACAATAATCTGCTGTAGAAAACAGAAGGTATTGTCTCGTAAAACAACAAATGTACATATTGAGAATATCTTAAAAATGAAGGGTGGGTAGTTTCCATCTCCCTTGAGACAAGTTAAGATTAAAAGAGAAAGCTTGTTGGTCTTCCAAGTTAAATTGATTTCATTATGAAATTTGTTATGATCATAGAACGCTGTTATCACAATGAAAAATCAATGAAATTCTAAAATCACATTTCTGATGTGAGGTTGTCAATTTGATGATACCGTTATGGTTAGCAAATCTTTTTTATCTTGTGATTTTGTAAGACATTTGAAGGACTTTTTTAGGTAAGGTTCAATGTTATTCGTGCTACTGTTATGTGCATGGACCACTTCTTCCTGATTATGCAAAAGTTTTTAACTGACATGCATGACCGTTCTTTCCTCTATTACAGTTGACACTACACCACCCTCTGTGGTCTGTACCAACAACGTTTTCCAGACTGTCGAACTTGGCACAAACCCTGTACAGGTTTTCTACACCGAGCCAACAGCCTCTGATATTTCCGGCCAGGCCAACCTCGTAAGCAGGACAAACGTTCCAGGAGATTCTTTCCCGGTAGGAACCTCCACGGTGACCTACGTCTTTGCTGACAACTCTGGCAACTCTGCAGATGCTTGTTCTTTCACCATCACTGTCACAGCTCGTAAGTCTATATTCTTATTAACCCCAACTAGGTCGAGCATACTCGCGCTGGATTGATGAGCTTATTTCATATTTTACAAAATCTTTTGCAGCTTTTGCCTAGCTTTTTACTGATCGATCTGAGCTTGGTGTCCTGAATGATATTTTCCCCTCTCAGGGGTCCCATAAGACTAGTGCTTCTCCAGTGGTGACCACTGAAACGGTGGCAGCATTCTGTAATTCTAACCTAAACTGGTGTAAGGTTCCTGATTAAACCTTTTGGTCTATAATCTCTCCAACCCAACTTTACTATTCTAAAGTGGTTGCCTCCATGCTACCTAAAGTATTAAAATTGGTGTTTCCCATATTAAGCCAATATAATTAGAGAATTCTGTGGTCAATTTACCTCTTTATTCACAATGGCCCGAATTCACAAAAACCTAGGTTTGTCGCCAAACCTCTGTGAATTCGGGCCAATGGGTTTAAACCCAAGACTGCTATGATCTGTGTCACAAGAATCAGATGTGGCAGTGCACCTGGGGGGTGCTTCACAAAGATCCTGAGTTCTTTTCTCTAAGTTGGACTTAACAATTATGGAAAGCCATTAGCATCTTTGAAAATATTTTGTAAAAGTTATTTCAAAAGGCATAAAATGTCAAATCATTTATATTTTCGTTTATCAAGGAGACTTTATGTTCTTGATGTGGAATTTATGAAAAGTCTGAAAGAATTTTTGCTTTTGAATATATTTTGTTTTAAGGCTACAAATTGCTCTCCATGATGTTAAGTCCAACGTAGAGTTGAGTTCGACTTAGAATCTTTGTGAAACACCCCCTTGTGTCTTTATCATCGATGGACTACATGTATATACGCAGTCTGTATTGGGGTGGCTTTTCACAGAACTAATCCTGTTGCTTTAAATTCCTTTGATCAGAGGACACGACGCCTCCTACGGTGAACTGCATCACCAATATCGTACGAACCGTGGAGTTGGGCACCAGCAGTGTTCAGGTCTTCTACAATGAACCAACGGCATCTGATCTTGGCCAGGCAAGTCTTGTCAGTAGGACCAACCAGCCGGGAGATAACTTCCCCGTCGGTGTGAACCCCGTGACCTATATTTTTGGGGACAACTCTGGCAACCTGGCTGACCCCTGCACCTTCACCATCACTGTGAACACACGTGAGTACTGTCCTTTGTTGCTGTTGGTCATTTTGTTCATGCCAGTTCGGAGATGGTGATAAAAGTCATTTGCACAAACACTGTAAAACCCATCCAGACATATGCTCCTTCTTCCTCCAGGAAGAGTACAGTCCACCGTCTGGTGTATCACATACTATTTGGCAGGTCTGGTGTTGTGAATGTACAGTGCAAATTTAAAACTTTCTACAATATTGTGCAGCTAAAATTCATTATCCCCTTCTAACGAAGAAGGACGTCTTGTACCTCTTGCTTAAAAGCTTCAATGGAGGTACAGTTCCATGAATGAATCCATGAAAGTTATCACTGATCATTTATGCAGCAGCAATACATGCCATGATACACAGGTGGAAGGGTTCTTTCCAAGAGGTGCATACACAGATATTCATGAAGCACTTCAATCACTTTGGTATTGAATATTCTAAAATGCACAAAGTGGGACTTCTCCATGTTTAATAGATCTGCAGATATTTGGGGGAGATTTGTACATGTGCTGTTCCGCACTAGCCTGTTGGGGAAAGAAACTTACGGGGACAATTCACACACAGAAAGACTTGTATATCATAACGAGACATTAAAGATCACCTGAAAATAGAAATGATACATTTAAAGAATATGTATCATTGCATATTGGAGTGTTACGAATGTCTTGACTACCGTAGTCCCTTTTAGACGATTTTATGTTAAAAGATATTTTCAGAACATTTGCTTTACAATACAAATTATTAAGATATTCTTTAGTGGTTATTACAGTGATAACAGATAGAGGCAGTGGTCAAAACTATTTCTTCTTGGTTCTAAATCATATGGTTATTCGACATTGAAATCTAATGCAACATTTGTGTGCGTAGTTTCAGGCAACCAGTAACATAAACTTTCATTTTGAGCAAACGAGGCAAATGCTTTGGTCGTTTTTGAGTCAATCCTACAACTGCCAACTAAGAAGTTGAGGAAATGTGTGTCATAAATGTAAGGTATCCCCTTTGGCTTTTTGACTTGCAGAGGATACAACTCCGCCAACTGTGACCTGCATAACCGACATCAGCCGTGTCGTGGAACTGGGAACAACGAGCGTCGCCATATTCTACACAGAGCCAACCGCCACCGACATCTCTGGTACCGCTACCCTGGATTCGCGATCCCATACTCCAGGGCAGAACTTCCCTGTTGGCTCCACCGTTGTCTCCTACTTCTTCAGTGATGCGAGCGGTAACAACGCCCAGGTCTGCTCCTTCCTCGTCACCATCAATAGTCGTGAGTAGTACTTGTCTTTCTAGCTTAACATGAAGCATTGATAATCTGACAACGAATGCACTAATACCTGGATTCTTTTGGTGATCCCCAAGCATTATTATTTTTTAAATTGTATTTGCTATTGTAACCCCCATTTTCTTTGTTATTGTTACACCCCTGTGTGTTTCTAAAATGAAATTTAAGGTGACTGGAATATGAATTTAATCGATGCGGTTTATCCCATCACACGTGAATGAGCTGTCATTCTAGCTCACACGTCTTGACATGTTTTAAACAAATTTCTGTTTCTGTAGAGGATACAACTCCACCCACTGTTTCCAACTGCCCCTCAAACATTGTCCAATCTGTGGAGTTGGGTACCCCCGGAACCTCTGTGACCTTCAACCCTCCCACCGCAACGGATGTCGCCGGGGTCGCATCCATCGTCTCCAACGTCCAATCAGGAACGTTCATCACCACTGGCGAGACGAGGCAGGTCACATACACCGTCACAGACAACAGCGGGCTCACAGACACCTCCTGTACTTTCACCATTACTGTGTTCTCTGGTAAGATCAGCTTGACCTTGTATAATTCATTCCCTATACAGTCGACTGTAGTAAGAACAAGTGCAGCTTCACATCACCAAATTCCTTGTACAGTCTCCTGTAACCCGTTCACTACTGTATTGTGAAAGTCCCATAGGCTTAATACACGGACCACCAGGTTCCCGTAGTCAAAGGGTTAATAAGCTCAAGGATGCCTTGGAGGCTTCGGTGGTAAGTGCCTCATAAGCACCGGTTTTATTATTATTGATTTGATTGCGTATACCATTTTCAGACCATAGTTAAGGCTTTTTTGTGTACAAAATAGCTCATTCTAGGTGATTTTCAGGCCCTCTGATCAATTGTAACTGGCATCTCTGAGTAATATCCAGGCTTATTTGCTCTCGTCAATTTGATTGTTTATTCCTTGTCAGCTTAAGCATTAAAGATCAAAGGCGATTCTGTGTAATGTGTCCTTCAGGACATAACGTTTTTCAACATACCGTAATTTCAAGCACAATTGAATCTTTCGATGTGACCATTGAGTAATGGTGCTTTCTGGTATAACTCCCTTTTTATAGTCGTAGCACATCAAGACAGCTTTATTCATGGATGAAATTATATGGATAACTGCCTTGTTCTAAAGGCCACATTGCATGGAATCGCCCGATTTCAATTTAATTATTTATTAAAATGATTGTAAATATGTAAAACCAGACATTTTTGCGGCCTGAAACGTTCATGAATCGATAAGCGCTGGCTACTTTCGCGGTGAAAAGCTTTTGCCCAATGCAAAAATTGTGTCGGTACATTTTCCGAGACACGTCCGGAAACCCAGCCTCTGCTACTTTCATTGACAATGTTGTAGAAGACAAGTCTTAGCACCATACATTTCACATTTTCAATCACCAATTTTCTCTTCACTAAAACTCACATACATTTACTTGTACTTCTCTGTGCGATTTATACATGCATCTGTTCTTTGTTTCTTTTGTACATTTAGATGTTTCTTATCCGTCTTAGTGTTGGTGATGTCTGTTATTTTTTTTGGACTACGTTGTAACATGCCTTCATCAATTCGAGCTGAATACATTTCATGTTACATGTGTATAATGTCGGCCTACACTGCCTTAAAAAAGCTAATTTTTCCATCTCGCGATCCATCTTGCTTTCACTTATTGCATGCCCTCTTATCATCTTTAGTTGACACTACTCCACCAGTCATAACTGTGCCAAGTAGTTCAATCACCCGCGTAGTTGAGCTCGGTACCTCGGGTGTCAACGTAGTTTTCCCTGAACCAACGGCAACCGATATCTCTGGCACCGCCAATCTTGTATCCCGTACCGCCCAACCTGGAGACTTTTTCCCAGTCGGGCAGACCGATGTAACCTACACTTTCCAAGATCCTTCTGGAAACCCAGTCTCTGGCACTGTTAATATTAATGTTGTAGAAGGTAAAATTCTTGTACCTTTTCTCTCTCATATCTTATTAACAATACTATATATAATTTTTTGTTCGCAATGATCGTTATATAGAGACCCAAGTTGTTTGTACGATTCACACAATCTTTTTTTAATGTTTTCTTTTGCACATATTTTCACTTGTGAATGTCTCTTGTTTATTTTTTGTCAGGTCGAAATGACTTTATCAAAACAATGTTGAATAGGATGCAACGTAACTCTCATGAAATCTAAAATGTTTTAAGTAATTTAATTTGTATATCATCCTACATTAAAAGAAAACTATTTGATCATCTATCATACTTTGTAACTGTAGTTACTAGCATTTTTCATCTTCCTTTCACTTATTCCTTGCACTGTCATCATCTTTAGTTGACACTACCCCACCTTCTATAAACGTGCCCAGTAACACAATCACCCGTCAAGTTGAGCTCGGTACTCCTGGAGTCAGCGTATTTTACCCTGAACCTACGGCAACTGATATCTCTGGCGTTGCCAATCTTGTATCTCGTACCGGCCAACCTGGAGACTTTTTCCCAGTCGGTCAGACTGTTGTGACCTACACTTTCGAAGATTCTTCTGGAAACCCTGCCTCTGGCACTGTTAATGTCAATGTTGTAACAGGTAAAAGCCTAACACCATTTATTTATGTACCATACATTCCGTAATGTTCTCTTTAATATTTTACCCATTTGTCTGTATGACTCGCACCTGCCTCTTGTACTATTTCGTTAATATGTGTTTTCTGATATGTTTTTGACTCTCCATGCTTTCTTTTAATATGCCTTCGCTGCAAAGTAACCAGAAGCATTAAGTTTTCGTGTTCTCCGTCCGTCCGTACTTGTAGTTGCTAGCACTTTTCATTTCATAATCTATCTCACTTTCAATTATTTCTTGCTCTGTCATCTTTAGTTGACACTACCCCACCTACTATAACCGTGCCCAGTAATACAATCACCCGTCAAGTTGAACTCGGTACTCCTGGAGTCAGCGTATTTTACCCTGAACCTACGGCAACTGATATCTCTGGCACCGCCAATCTTGTATCCCGTACCGCCCAACCTGGAGACTTTTTCCCTGTCGGTCAGACAGATGTGACCTACACTTATGAAGATCCTTCTGGAAACCCAGCCTCTGGCACTGTTACTGTAAATGTTGTAACAGGTAAAAGTCTAGCACCTTTGTGTATCATTCTTCTCATTAAACAAAGTTTTCATAGATTTCTTTGAAATTCAAATCGGCTCTCTGTACAATCCACACCAGTTTCTGTTCCTAAAAAGTAATTGAAAATGTATTTTCTGAAGTTGTACATTTTTTTTTTAGTGATGTTTGTGTTGACAAATAGTCATTTTTTGTCCTTCCGAATAACATTTCATGTTGCTCTTGTGTGCGTTTTCATTATCAACCTGAACTTGAAAATCCTTGATCCTGTCATAATCTGTTGTTGAAGACATATTTCTTTCTTACCATCTCTCTTGCTTTCACTTATTTCATGCACCTTAAACATCTTCAGTTGACACTACCCCACCTACTATAACCGTGCCCAGTAATACAATCACCCGTCAAGTTGAACTCGGTACTCCTGGAGTCAGCGTATTTTACCAGGAACCTACAGCAACTGATATCTCTGGCACCGCCAATCTTGTATCCCGTACCGCCCAACCTGGAGACTTTTTCCCTGTCGGTCAGACCCTTGTGACCTACACTTACGAAGATCCTTCTGGAAACCCAGCCTCTGGCACTGTTACTGTCAATGTTGTAACAGGTAAAAGTCTAGCACCTTTTTGTATCATTCTTCTCATTAACAAAGTTTCCATAGATTTCTTTGAAATTCAAATCGGCTTTCTATACAATCCACACCAGTTTCTGTTCCTAAAAAGTAATTGAAAATTTGTTTCTTTTTTAGTTATATTTCTGTTGACAAATAGTCATTTTTTGTCCTCCTGAATATCATTTCATTATCACACTGAACTTGCAACTCCTTGAACCTGTCATAGTTTGTTGTTGAAGACATATTTCTATCTTACCATCTCTCTTGCTTTCACTTATTTCATGCACCTTAAACATCTTTAGTTGACACTACCCCACCTACTATAACCGTGCCCAGTAATACAATCACCCGTCAAGTTGAACTCGGTACTCCTGGACTCAACGTAGTTTATCCTGAACCTTCGGCAACTGATATCTCTGGCGTTGCCAATCTTGTATCTCGTACCGCCCAACCTGGAGACTTTTTCCCAGTCGGTCAGACCCTTGTGACCTACACTTACGAAGATCCTTCTGGAAATCCAGCCTCTGGCACTGTTACTGTCAATGTTGTAGAAGGTAAAAGTCTAGCACCATTTTGTATCGTTCTTCTCATTAACAAAGCTCCATAGATTTCTTTGAAATTCAAACCAGCTGTCTTTATAATCCACACAAGTTTTTTTTTTCCTGAACAGTAAGTGAAAATGTATTTTCTGAAGTTGTGTGTTTCTTTTTGAGTGATATCTGTGTTTACAAATAGTCATTTTTTGTCCTTCTGAATAACATTTCACGTTGCTCTTGTGTGCATTTCATTATCACCCTAGAATTGTCCCTTAAATTGTCAGTGAACTGAGCAGCTGGAGGGCACCGGGCCCCCATCGGGCAGAGCTGAGGGTTATAAAAATATTACAACTTTTTTGTTTACTTTACTTGTATCAGAGAGAACTGTTGCTGAGCTAGCGCCATGAGCGTCCCTGGACGGTGTGTGCGCGCTCTTTTAAGTTTACACTATTATTATTGATTGAAAATCCTTGATCCCGTCATAATTCGTTGAACACATTTTTCTATCTTACCATCTCTCTTGCTTTCACTTATTTCATGCACGTTAAACATCTTCAGTTGACACTACCCCACCTACTATAACCGTGCCCAGTAATACAATCACCCGTCAAGTTGAACTCGGTACTCCTGGACTCAGCGTAGTTTATCCTGAACCTACGGCAAGTGATATCTCTGGCACCGCCAATCTTGTATCCCGTACCGCCCAACCTGGAGACTTTTTCCCAGTAGGTCAGACCGTTGTGACCTACACTTACGAAGATCCTTCTGGAAACCCAGCCTCTGGCACTGTTACTGTTAATGTTGTAGAAGGTAAAAGTCAAACACCATTCATTTATATAAGTACCACACGTGCCGTAATGTTCTCTATAATATTTGTCTGTATGACTCCCCACCTGCCACATGTACTTTTTTGTTAATGTGTGTTTTCTGATGTGCTTTTCACTCTCCATGTTTTCCTTTTCATGCCTCTGCTGCAAAATAGCCGGAGGTATTATGTTTTTGGGTTGTCGATCTGTCCGTCTGTACTTCCCGTTCTCGTGGCCGTGTTTTCTCAAGAACCAATTGATGGATTACTACTAAACTAGGGTCTTGTATGTATCTCGCAGAGCCAATAAACTGATTAGATTTGGGGTCACAATGTCAAAGGTCACAGGGCTCATTATGAATCTAAAAATAGCTTGTCAACCCATTATCGTTAGAACCTGTTAATGGATTACAATCAAACTTGAATTTTAAAAATTGCTTATGTTTTGGTTTGTTAAATCGCTCTATGGCAGGGGGCTTCATTTTGAACTGCGCGCACTAAAAGATCCATCTAGTTACCTATGGAAACTGAGGTCCAACGACATATCATGTTGCCCTTGTGTTTTGTATATACACACGCTGTTTGTATTATCCTACAATGAAATAATCTATGATCATCTGTAATATATGTCATCCATAGCTGTAAACATTTTCTATTCTCATGATCCCATCTTGCTTTCACTTATTGCATGCCCTCTTATCATCTTTAGTTGACACTACTCCGCCAGTCATAACCGTGCCCAGTAATACAATCACCCGCGTAGTTGAGCTCGGTAACTCGGGTGTCAATGTATTTTACTCTGAACCTACGGCAAGTGATATCTCTGGCACCGCCAATCTTGTATCCCGTACCGCCCAACCTGGAGACTTTTTCCCAGTCGGTCAGACCGTTGTGACCTACACTTTCCAAGATCCATCTGGAAACCCAGCTTCTGGCACTGTTACAGTCAATGTAATAGAAGGTAAATGTCTTGCACCTTGTCCCACTTTTTTCCATCGACGAGTGATTGCATGTTTTTGCCGATTTCTTTCAAATTCTCTTACATGTAGATTTGTTTACGATTCGTACATGCATCTTTTTCTTTCATGTTTCTTACATACATACATGTACACATGCAATTACTTTTCTCAACTTCGTAGACAGTGTATCCTTGTGTAATAATGTAATTGGTGTTTTGTGTATGTCCTACTGTGAAATCTCTGCTCGTCTGTCTCTCATTGTTGCTACTCTTTTTCCATCTTGCGATCGGGTTGTACAACACATGCTCCTGCAACAATTGCTCTGTGATGATGAGCCAAAGATTTTGTTTCTTCGCTGCCATCTGTACGATTTGTATATCCATCTTCTTGTTCACATTTCATTTGTCCATGCATGAACCTACCTGATATTTCTCTACTGGATTTTGTGCACATCTGTTAGTGCCAGAATATCCCGTTTTGTCAAGTATTAATACTACGTTGTCGGAATGAAGCTGAACTGCATGTCATGTCGCACTTGTATATGTCCTTCTCTGAAGTCTTAGCTCCTCTCTCGTAGTTGATTACATTTTTCCTTCTCATGAAACACGTGCTCCTGCGGCAATCGCTCCACGGCATCTCTGGCCTGAACGCTGTCCGTACCAGTCGCGAAATTTGCAAACATTTCGTTCTCCCAAAAGTTTCTGGTTTGCAGTTATCGAATGCTGAAGCCGCGTTTTCAGATGATGCATTCGACTGCCTAAAAGGAAAGAACAACGTCGACATGACTTTTTTTTCTTTGATATCCAGTTGATACCACACCGCCCTCTGTGGTGTGTACTAGCAGCATCGTCCAGACAGTTGAGCTTGGCACAGCAAGCGCCCAAGTGTTCTACACTGAACCCACCGCCTCGGACGTCTCGGGCCAGGCCAACCTTGAAAGCAGGACAAACATGCCAGGAGATTCCTTCCCGGTTGGAACCACAACAGTGACCTATGTCTTTGCTGACAACTCTGGCAACACTGCAGATGATTGTTCCTTCACTGTCACAATTACAGCTCGTAAGTGACGGTGTCTGTTTGGTCAAGAGTGACTGCATTTGTTTTCAAAACATGCTATATCCATGAATATAGTTTACAGTTCTGCATATTCCATCAGCCATAAGGTATGCCTCCAGATTTTGGTATAGAGAAAGTCTCCAAATTTGTCTCTTTTGTACAATGCAAGTGGCTCCTAGATCATCACGTTTTCATTGTAGTTTCCCGTACTTTCCAGCCAAATTTTAGTTTGCAATGCACAGTGGGCTTAGAGGTAAGTACTCCTTGTTATAGTTCTTGTGGGCTACATCAAGTCACAAGAAGTCATCAAGTCACAGAAAATTAACTTTTCATCAACGGGATGTCATAGTATTATGCATTTTCTGTGTCTGACCCGTATGTTTGTGCCACATTTTGCTAAGTTACCTAAACGACCATTAGTAGTGGGCTGTCATGGGATATTTTACATAATTTGGATGTTACCCAAGAACAGGTGTTGTCATTCACCAGGATAAGCCTTGCCCTACAGTTTAATGACCAACAGACCTTACATAATGCTCTTTATTTCCCACCTTTATATTTCCCTCACCTGAAGACTCTCTATTTATTGATGGGACCACAGGTTTGCTTTGTGCAAAACTTGTACACCCATTAATGGTATTAAAACTGAGTGGTGTCAGCGAATTATGACCCTACTACACATGGAAACGTGGCTATCATCTCCCTTTAAACAGTGGTATCCTAATGTTATGAATTCTGGGTCTTCTCCTTCAAACAGAGGATACTACACCGCCCTCAGTTATCTGTACAAACAGTGTCTCACGTACCGTGGAGCTTGGAACCACAAGCGTACTCGTCTTCTTCACAGAACCCTCTGCTTCTGATATCTCGGGAGTGGCCAACCTGGTGACCAGGACTGCAGCGCCCGGTGATTCCTTCCCCGTCGGCGTTACCACAGTGACCTACATCTTCTCTGATAACTCTGGTAACCAGGCCGACCCCTGCGTCTTCACCATCACTGTCGATACAGGTATGCAAAGTATCCACCATGAATGCAATCTAGTATTTTGGTAGTTTTCTGTTCTTGTTTAGTGCATATCACAAATGACTGCCAACTAATCCCATTCTGGAGGAACTATTCCTATGTTATAGCCTTCAAACTAAATGTTATAAAACCTAGATTCTGAAAAATTTTGTGTAAAAAGTAACAAATAGTTTGTATTCTAATTTGTTATTGTGAAAGATTGGCAGGGTGAAAGGTTGAACAGAACCTTCCAGCTGTGAATCACAGAATGTACCAACTGTGAATGATTCCATAACTTTTGTGAGCACTTATCCAGCATTTGTCTGATGGGTTTCAGTTTTGTACATATGACCTTTTTCTGCCCATGCACAGATATTATCTCAGAAGTGCCTTATTTACTTGAACCTGACCAAAGTTTTAGTCTCAGTTTAACAAAGGAAATTGTAGACCTCGGACCAACTACCTTGTAAATGCCTTGAATTGAATTTAACCACTTTATATGCCGTTCAATTAATCTCCCCATGCCACATTGTTTTTATCATGGGGTACAGAAACCCATTTCCAGAGCAAGATTAAATTGTTAATGTGTTGAAAATAGGTAATCTTCCGAAGCCATTGTATCGTACATGGCAATCCTTCCTTTAATTGGTGCCTATGTTTTGTGCAAAATTGCAAGTGTGGCAAACAAGCAACCGTGTAGATCGTCAAAAGAAGCGAACAATTTGCTGAAGTGTAGTAGATGGAACACATGGTAGACTGTGATTTGCACGATTTGATAGAATAATTAATATAAGTTGATGACCCCTCTGTCTTGTGACATATACAGTTGATACCACTCCCCCCAGTGTCACCTGCATCGACAACATCGTACGCACCGTTGAGTTGGGAACCAGCCGCGTCGCCATCTTCTACTCGGAGCCTTCGGCATCGGACGTCTCTGGACAGGCTTTCCTTTCCTCGCGTAGCAACGCCCCTGGAGATTCTTTCCCAGTCGGTACTACCGTTGTATCGTACATCTTCACTGACCCCAGTGGCAATAATGCCGATCCATGCGTCTTCACTGTCACAGTCACCACCAGTAAGTACTGCTAGGTTTTCCAAACTTATGGTGCAAAATTGTTCTTCTCAAACTAGTTTGTATGATGTAGCATGTTTTGGAACCAAACTCATTTTTATGGCTAGATTTTTAACTTTCTTGAAGCAAAGTCAACTCATTGGATGTATGTAGCTTGTATCTGACTGGCAGTAATAAAGAGAAACAAAGAATTAAAATAGGAACTAAACTATGATTATAAAATGTGTTCTTGCCCGTCGCAGCCGATACCACCGACCCGACAGTCACGAACTGCCCATCGGACATCGTCCAGACCGTTGAGCTTGGCATCACCGGGACCAGCATCACCTATACCACCCCAACAGCGACGGATCTCGCCGGTATCGCATCCATTACCTCCAACGTCCAGTCCGGTACCTTCTTCAGCGTCAATATGCCCCAGCAGATCACATTCACGGTGACGGATAACAATGGCAATACCAATACTGACTGTACCTTCACAGTAAATGTTATCCCTGGTAAGACTCGATTCATTCAGAGTTCTTAGGTTCGATCAATGTTGAATTTACATCATGAATTTAATTATTTATTAAAATTGTTTTAAATATGCAAAACCAGATATTTTTGCAGCCTGAAACATATCAATAAGCGCTGGCTACTTTTTCGCGGTGAAAAGCTTTTGCTCAATGCGAAAATCGTGTCGGTACATTTTCCGAGACCCGTCCGGAAACCCAGCCGCTGCTCCTTTCGACTGTTGTAGAAGACAGAAGTCGTAGCACCTTTCATTTCACATTTTTTAATTTTTTCTCTTCACTAAAACTCACCTACATTTACTCATACTTCTCTGTGCTATTTATACATGCATCTTTTTTTTGTTTCTTTTGTAAATGCAGATGTAGTTACTTATCCTCCTTAGTGTCAGTGATGTCCGTTTTTTTTAAAGGTCTTACTTTGTAACATGTCTTCATCAATTTGAGCTGAATAACTTGTCGTGTTACATGTATACAATGTCAACCTACACTGCCCTTAAAAAAAGCTTTTATTTTCCACTCTAGCACCTTTTTTTTCTATCACTCTTCGCATTAAGAGTACTATGATTAATTTTCTGATGACATCCTGATTGATTTCTTGTAAACTCTCCATAATGTCTGCATGATTAGGACATGAACCCGTTTTGTTAATAGTTTCTGTGTATACAAAATTTCTTTAGCACCTTTTGTTAGTACTTTCATAGACCATGTTCTCATTCTAAATTCTTCATTGTCCATACGATCAGCACATATTTTCAAATTTGTTTTGTTTTGTCGGTGTCTGTATTGTCGGGTCTACGACCTTATAGAAATTGAGCTAAACAACGTATCATTTTTTTTTTTTTACTCTTAGTACAATATCTTTCACCTTCTGACATAACTTGTAGCAAAAAATTTCCATTTTCACATCTTCATTGCATGCACCCTTCAGTTGATACTACCCCACCTACTATAAACGTACCCAGTAATACAATCACCCGTCAAGTTGAACTTGGTGAACCGGGTGTCAACGTAGAATACCAGGAACCAACGGCAAGTGATATCTCTGGCGTTGCCAACCTTGTATCCCGTACCGCCCAACCTGGAGACTTTTTCCCAGTCGGTCAGACCGTTGTGACCTACACTTTCCAAGATCCTTCTGGAAACCCAGCCTCTGGCACTGTTACTGTCAATGTTGTACCAGGTAAAAGTTTAGCACCTTTTTCTATCATTCTTCTGATTAACAAAGCTCTCATAGATTTCTTTGAATTAAAACCAGCTGTCTGTATAGTCCACACAAGTTTCTTTTTTTCCTAAACAGTAAGTGAAAATGTATTTTCTGAAGTTTGTGTTTCTTTTTGAGCGATATTTGTGTTCTTTTTAGCCCTGTGTTGACAAATAGTCATTTTTTGTCCTTCTTAATAACATTTCATGTTGCTCTTGTGTGCATTTCATCATCACACCGAACTTGGAACTCTTTGATCCTGTCATAATTCGTTGTTGAACACATATTTCTATCTTACCATCTCTCTTACTTTCACTTATTTCATGCACCTTAAACATCTTCAGTTGACACTACCCCACCTACTATAAACGTGCCCAGCAATACAATCACCCGTCAAGTTGAACTCGGTACTCCTGGACTGAACGTAAATTATCCTGAACCAACGGCAAGTGATATCTCTGGCACCGCCAATCTTGTATCCCGTACTGCCCAACCTGGAGACTTTTTCCCAGTTGGTCAGACAGAAGTGACCTACACTTTCCAAGATCCATCTGGAAACCCAGCATCTGGCACTGTAACTGTGAATGTTGTACCAGGTAAAACTCTTTTCTTGTCATTAACAAAGCTCTCATAGATTTCTTTTAGGTTCAAACCAGCGGTCTGTATTATCCACACAAGTTTCTTTGGTTCCTAAAAGATGAGGAAAATGTTTTTTCTGAAGTTTGTGTTTCTTTTTGAATGATATTTGTGTTCTCTTTAGCCTTGTGTTGACAAATAAATAGTCATCTTTTGTCCTTCTGAATAACATTTCATGTTGCTCTTGTGTGCATTTCATCATCACACTGAACTTGGAACTCCTTGATCCTGTCATAATTTATTGAAGACATATTTCTACCTTACCATCTCTCTTGCTTTCACTTCTTTCATGCACGTTAAACATCTTCAGTTGACACTACCCCACCTACTATAACCGTGCCCAGTAATACAATCACCCGTCAAGTTGAACTCGGTACTCCTGGAGTCAGCGTATTTTACCAGGAACCTACGGCAACTGATATCTCTGGCACCGCCAATCTTGTATCCCGTACTGCCCAACCTGGAGACTTTTTCCCTGTTGGTCAGACAGAAGTGACCTACACTTACGAAGATCCTTCTGGAAACCCAGCCTCTGGCACTGTTACTGTAAATGTTGTAACAGGTAAAAAAAATCTAGCAACTTTTTGTATCATACTTCTCATTAACAGAGTTTTCATAGATTTCTTTGAAATTCAAAGCAGCTGTCTGTATAATCCACATTTCTTTTGTTCATGAAAATTAAGTGAAAATGTATTTTCTGAAGTTTGTGTTTCTTTTTTAGTGATATTTGTGTTCTTTTTAGACCTGTGTTGACAAATAGTTATTTTTTATCCTTCTGAATAACATTTCATGTTGCTCTTGTGTGCTTTTCATTATAACCCTGAAATAGAAAATCCTTGATCCTGTCAGAAATATGTTTCAACAACAATTTATATCTTTTCATCCTCTTGCTTTCACTTCTTTCATGCACGTTAAACATCTTCAGTTGACACTACCCCACCTACTATAACCGTGCCCAGTAATACAATCACCCGTCAAGTTGAACTCGGTACTCCTGGAGTCAGCGTATTTTACCAGGAACCTACGGCAAGTGATATCTCTGGCACCGCCAATCTTGTATCCCGTACTGCCCAACCTGGAGACTTTTTCCCTGTTGGTCAGACAGAAGTGACCTACACTTACGAAGATCCTTCTGGAAACCCAGCCTCTGGCACTGTTACTGTAAATGTTGTAACAGGTAAAAGTCTAGCACCTTTTTGTATCATTCTTATTAACAAAGTTTTCATAGATTTCTTTGAAATTCAAATCGGCTTTCTGTACAATCCACAACAGTTTCTGTTCCTAAAAAGTAATTGAAAATTTGTTTCTTTTTATGCCTCCGCCACCGAAGGTGGTGCCGGAGGCATCATGTTTTCGGGTTGTCCGTCCGTACGTCCGTACGTCCGTCCGTACGTCCCGTTTGACCGTTATCACAATATCTCAAGAACCATTTAAGATTTAAACTTAAGACTCGGGAATAGTATTTATCACCATAGGAAGACGATCTGATTAGATTTTGGAGTACGTAGGTCACAGGTCACAGAGGTCAACTTATGAAATTCCTTGTATTGAGTTTGTTAGCGCGATATCTCAAGAACCATTTGAGATTTAAACTTCAAACTTAAGGATAGTGTGTATCACTATAGGAAAACAATCTGATTAGATTTTGGAGCACGTATGTCAAAGGTCAAGGGTCACAGAGGTCAACTTATGAAATTCCATACATTGAGATTGTTATCATGATATCTCAAGAACCACTGGAGATGTAAAAACTTCAAACTTAAGGATAGTATGTATCACCATAGGAAGACGATCGGATTAGATTTTGGAGCACGTAGGGCAAAGGTCAAGGGTCACAGAGGTCAACTTATGAAATTCCATACATTGAGATTGTTATCATAATATCTCAAGAACCACTGGAGATTTAAACTTCAAACTTAATGATAGTGTGTATCACCATAGGAAGACAATCTGATTAGATTTTGGAGCACGTAGGTCAAAGGCCACAGCGCACATTATGAATGCAAAAACAGCTTGTGATCACGTTATCTCAAGAACCGATTGATGGATTTCATGCCAAAATTAGGTCATGTTTGTTACTTGCAGAGCCAATGAACTGAGTAGATTCTTGGTTCATAAGGTCAAAGGTCAAAGGTCATGGACCCATTATGTATGCAAAAATAGCTTGTGAACGCATTTTCATTAAAACTGACAGATGGATTACTATTTAACTCAGAACATCTTGCAGAGCCAATGAACTGAGTAGATTTTATGGTCATGAGGTCAAAGATCAAAGGGTCATATATGTATATGAGAAATTGCTTGTAATCACAATATTCTGAGAAACTGTCAATGGATTACCATTGAACGTGAATTCAATTTTTTTTTTCTGTTTTGGTTTGTAAAATTGCTCTATAACGGAGGCATCATTTTCGACTGCGCGCAGTCAAATTCCATCTAGTTTAGTTATATTTGTGTTGACAAATAGTCATTTTTTGTCCTTCTGAATATCATTTCATTATCACACTGAACTTGCAACTCCTTGATCCTGTCATAGTTTGTTGTTGAAGACATATTTCTATCTTACCATCTCTCTTGCTTTCACTTATTTCATGCACCTTAAACATCTTTAGTTGACACTACCCCACCTACTATAACCGTGCCCAGTAATACAATCACCCGTCAAGTTGAACTCGGTACTCCTGGACTCAGCGTAGTCTATCCTGAACCTACGGCAACTGATATCTCTGGCACCGCCAATCTTGTATCCCGTACTGCCCAACCTGGAGACTTTTTCCTAGTCGGTCAAACCGTTGTGACCTACACTTACGAAGATCCTTCTGGAAACCCAGCATCTGGCACTGTAACTGTCAATGTTGTAGAAGGTAAAAGTCTAGCACCTTTTTGTATCATTCTTCTCATTAACACAGCCGTCATAGATTTCTTTGAATTCAAACAAGCTGTCTGTATAATCCACACAAGTCTATTTTGTTGCTAAAACGTAAGTGTAAATGTATTTTCTGAAGTTTGTGTTTCTTTTTGAGCGACATTTGTGTTCTTTTTAGCCCTGTGTTGACAAATAGTCATTTTTTGTCCTTCTGAATAACATTTCATGTTGCTCTTGTGTGCATTTCATCATCACACCGAACTTGGAACTCTTTGATCCTGTCATAATTTGTTGTTGGAGACATATTTCTATCTTACCATCTCTCTTGCTTTCACTTATTTTATGCACCTTAAACATCTTCAGTTGACACTACCCCACCTACAATAACCGTGCCCAGTAATACAATCACCCGTCAAGTTGAACTCGGTACTCCTGGACTCAGCGTAGTTTATCCTGAACCCACGGCAAGTGATATCTCTGGTGTTGCCAATCTTGTATCCCGTACTGCCCAACCTGGAGACTTTTTCCCAGTTGGTCAGACCGTTGTGACCTACACTTATGAAGATCCTTCAGGAAACCCA
This sequence comes from Strongylocentrotus droebachiensis, assembly GCA_035222895.1. NCBI lineage: Eukaryota > Metazoa > Echinodermata > Echinoidea > Camarodonta > Strongylocentrotidae > Strongylocentrotus > Strongylocentrotus droebachiensis. The sequence continues at coordinate 204,608 of JAVYIG010001854.1, forward strand.
GCCTCCGGCACTGTTACTGTCAATGTTGTAGAAGGTAAAAGTCATTGATCATCTCAATTTGTTGTTGAAGACATATTTCTATCTTACCATCTCTCTTGCTTTCACTTATTTCATGCACCTTAAACATCTTTAGTTGACACTACTCTACCTGTCATAACTGTGCCAAGCAATACAATCACCCGCGTAGTTGAACTCGGTAAACCAGGTGTCAAAAATTGCTTTCGTTTCGGTTTTTAAAATCACTCTATGGCGGATGCTTCATTTTGTACTGCGCGCACTCGAAGGTTGCTCTTGCGCTATGTATATACACACGCTGTTTATATTATCCTACAATGAAATAACCTATGATCATCAGTAATATATATCATCCTTAGCTATAAACATTTTCTACTCTCATGATCCATCTTGCTTTCACTTCTTGCATGCCCTCTTATCATCTTTAGTTGACACTACTCCACCTGTCATAACTGTGCCAAGTAGTACAATCACCCGCGTAGTTGAGCTCGGTAACTCGGGTGTCAATGTATTTTACTCTGAACCTACGGCAAGTGATATCTCTGGCACCGCCAATCTTGTATCCCGCACCGCACAATCTGGAGACTTTTTCCCAGTCGGTCAGACCGTTGTGAGCTACACTTTCCGTGACCCGTCCGGAAACCCAGCTACTGGCACTGTTACAGTCAATGTAATAGAAGGTAAATGTCTTGCACCTTTTTGTCCCACTTTTTTTCTATTGACGCATGATTGCATGTTCTTTCAATTTCTATGACATGTAGTTGTGTGTACGATTCGTACATGCATCTTTTTCTTTCATGATTCTTTCATACATGTACACATGCAATTACTTTTCTCAACTTCGTAGACAGTATATCCTCATGTATTGTGAAATCTCTGCTCGTCCCGTCTCTCATTGTTGCTACTCTTTTTTCCATCTTGCGGTCTTGTTGAAGAACACATGCTCCTGCGACAATTGCTCTGTGGTGTTGAGCAATGGATTTTGTTTCTTTTTTCTGCTGTCATCTCTACATGCATCTTCTTATTCACATTTCATTTCTCCCTGCATGAACCTGTTATTCCTTTTCTGGATTTGTGCACATCTGTTAGTGCCAGAATATCCTGTTTTGTCAAGTCTTAATACGACGTTGTCGGAATTAAGCTGAACTGCATGTCTTGTTGCACTTGTATTTGTCCTTCTCTGAAGTCTTAGCTCCTCTCTCGTAGTCGTAGTTTTTCCTTCTCATGATCGGGTTGTGCGACACGTGCTCCTGCGTTAATCGCTCCATGGTGGTAATTGGCAACCCTGGCCTGAACGCTGTCCGTACCAGTTGCGAAATTTGCGAACATTTTGTTCTTGCGAAAGTTTCTGGTTTTGCAGTTATCGAATGCTGAAGCCGTGTTATCAGATGATGCATTCGACTGCCTAAAAGAAAAGAACCTTGTCGACATGACTTTTTTTCTTTGATATCCAGTTGATACCACACCGCCTTCTGTGGTGTGTACTAGCAGCATCGTCCAGACAGTTGAGCTTGGCACGCCAAGCGTCCAAGTGTCATACACAGAGCCCACCGCCTCGGACGTCTCGGGCCAGGCCAACCTTGTAAGCAGGACAAACATGCCAGGAGAATCCTTCCCAGTTGGAACCACAACAGTGACCTATGTCTTTGCCGACAACTCTGGCAACACTGCAGATGATTGTTCCTTCACTATCACAATTACAGCTCGTAAGTGACGGCGTCCGTTCGGTCATGAGTGACTGCATCTGTTTTCAAAACGTGATATATCCATAAATATATACAGTTCTGCATGTTCTATCAGCCATAAGGTATGCCTCCAGACTTTGGTACAGAGAAAGTCTCCACATTTGTCTCTTTTGTATTGTGCAACTGGCTCCTAGATCCTAGTCAAGTGGTGGGTCAAACAGATTCATTTGAGACTATCACGTTTTTATTGTAGTTTCTCGTACTTTCCAGCCAATTTTAAGTTAGCAATGCACAGTGGGCTTAGAGGTAAGTACTCTTTATTATACATCTTGTGGGCTACATCAAGTCACAAGATTATATGACCTTAGGTAGCTTAAGGAAGTGGCACAAAAAGAGGCGTCCGGAACTGTAAATGCATGATTGTTGAAAATTCTATATTCTCTGCTTTCTTGATATTACCAAAAGTTGTCATCAAGGCATGCCAAATTACAACTTTTCATCCAGATGTCATGGAGTATTATGCATTTTCTGTGTCTGAACCGTATGTTTGTGCCACAGTTTGCCAAATTACCTAAACGACCCTTGGTAGTAGGCTGTCATGGGATATATTTGACATAATTTGAATGTTAACCAAGAACAGGTGTTGTCATTCACCAGGTTAAGCTTCGCCCTACAGTTTAATGACCAACAGGCCTTAAGTAATGCTCTATATTTTCCACCCTTACATTTCCTTCACCTGAAGACACTATGAACATGACTGACAAAGAAAGCGGACAAAATATACAGTTCCTCAGGTAGACAAAGGAACATCCCTTCACTGCTATTATGTAAAAATGTGTAGAACAGGTGTCACATGCATATTCACCCTTTTACATAATAGCAGTGAAGGGATGTTCCTTTGTTTACCTGAGGAACTGTATATTTTGTCCGCTTTCTTTGTCCGTCATGTTCATAGTGAGTCTCTCCCAAGAGACTAGAGTACTTCTTGATGGGACCACATGTTTGCTTATTGTGAGACTTGTACACCTATTAATGGTATTAAAAAGGAGTCTGGTGTCAGCGAATTATGATCCTACTACACATGGAAACCTGACTATCCTAATATGAATTTTGGGTCTTCTCCTTCGAACAGAGGATACTACACCGCCCTCGGTTATCTGTACAAACAGTGTCTCGCGCACCGTGGAGCTCGGAACCACAAGCGTACCCGTCTTCTTCACCGTACCCACTGCTTCTGATATCTCGGGAGTGGCCAACCTGGTGACCAGGACTGCAGCGCCCGGTGATTCCTTCCCCGTCGGCGTTACCACAGTGACCTACATCTTCTCTGATAACTCTGGTAACCAGGCCGACCCCTGCGTCTTCACCATCACTGTCGATACAGGTATGCAAAGTATCCACCATGAATACAAGCTAGTATTTTGGGAGTTTTCTGTTCTTGTTTAGTGCATATCACACATTGCTGCCATTCTGGATGAACTATTATGTTTTAGACTTCAAACTAAATGTTAGGAGCCCTAGATTCTGCTCTTTCCAAAATAAATTGTGTAAAATGGTTTGTAATCATTATTTTTTATCGTGAAAGGTTGGCAGGTAAATTGAAAAGAACAATTCCAGCTGTGAGCACCTTTTTCTGCCCATGCACAGATATTCTCAGAAGTGCCTTATTTACCTGAACCTGACCAAAAGTCTTATTCTTTGTTTAACAAAGGGATATGTAGACTTTGGTTTAACTACCTTGTTAATACAGATTTTGAACAAATGTTTATGTTCTGAAGCCGTTGCATCGTACACGACAATAATTCCTTCAATTGGTGCCTATGTTTTGTGCAAAATTGCGTGTGTTGCAAACAAGCAAACAGGCAGAAAGGCAAAATGATTTGCATGATTCGGTAGAATGATGAATATAAATTGATGACCCTCTGTCTTGTGACATATACAGTGGATACCACTCCCCCCAGTGTCACCTGCATCGACAACATCGTACGCAACGTTGAGTTGGGAACTAGCGGCACTGTCGTCTTCTACTCGGAGCCTTCGGCATCGGACATCTCTGGACAGCCTTTCCTTTCCTCACGTAGCAACGCTCCTGGAGATTCTTTCCCAGTCGGTACTACCGTTGTATCGTACATCTTCACTGACCCCAGTGGCAATAATGCTGATCCATGCGTCTTCACTGTCACAGTCACCACCAGTAAGTTCTGCTACATTTTCCAAAGTTATGGGCACAATTGATTGTGAAAAATAAGTTTTTCTTTTTCTCAAATTGGTTTGTATGATGTAGCATGTTTTGGAACCAAAAGGCTAGATCTGAGGCTAGATTTTTAACTTTCTTGAAGCAAAGTCAACTCTTTGGATGTATTGGTGTATGCAACTTCATGCCAAAATAATGAATGGCAGTAATTAAGAGAAACAATGAGATGTCGGAGAAGGAGAAAGTAGGAACTGAACTATGATCATAAAATGTGTTCTTGCCCGTCACAGCCGATACCACCGACCCGACAGTCACAAACTGCCCATCAGACATCGTCCAGACCGTTGAGCTTGGCATCACCGGGACCGGCGTCACCTATACCACCCCAACAGCGACTGATCTCGCCGGTATCGCATCCATTACCTCCAACGTCCAGTCCGGTACCTTCTTCAGCGTCAACATGCCCCAACAGATCACATTCACGGTGACGGATAACAATGGCAATACCAATACCGCCTGTACCTTCACAGTAACCGTTATTGACGGTAAGACTTGATTTTTTCACCGAGTTGTTCTTATAAGCCTGCTAGTGCTACCCGTTACAATTATCCAAACTTTTATCTATATTACCGTGATTGTACTGCACAAAGAGGTGGAGGAGTAGCATTCTAAATTGTGATAACGTCAACTATCTGCAGCGTGTTCTCTTCCCGTCCTTCACTGAGAAAAATAGATGGCCAGTTGTCTATAATACTTTCCGAACTTGCATGAGCTTTGAAGTTAAAGCAGTGTTGGCCATGGGTTTGTTGAATATTTATATTTGCTCTCCTGAGCATGGAGTCGGAAATGAGATTAATTATTCATGAGACATCCATAATTGATTGAGCGGATTACCCATATGACGGTATTAATAAACTTGCGAAATTGCATTCTATTTCCTTATAGTTGATACGACCCCGCCCAGCGTGGTGTGTGTTTCGAACATCAATGAAATCATCGAGCTTGGAGTTCCTTCGCTTCAGATAAACTACCCCGAGCCCACCGCAAGTGACATCTCCGGCACCACTACCCTGGTGAGCCGTACCAACCTTCCCGGGGAGTTCTTCCCCGTTGGAACGACGGAAGTGACCTACATCTTCACCGATGCCTCGCAGAACGAAGCCAACCCATGCACCTTTACCATCACCGTTACTGCAGGTAAGTCTGCTCACACCTTACGTCTTTATCCTTATTCATGACTGTTGCTTGACCAATCTGTAATCATGACCGCTGCGTTAACAATCTGTATTCGCAGCATATCTTTCGTGTGATATTTCATCTCTTTTAAAAGTATAGCTGCATATTCAGAAAAGGAACCATAGAATATACTAATACAGTGGAACCTCGTTAAAACTAGGTCCTCAGGACAATGCAAATTCACTTGTTATAAGGGAAATCTTGTTATATCATTGACCCTTATAGCACTAGATTGACCAATCCATGCTAAAATAGCCATGTTTTAAAATTTATTTTTGATAGAGGATACCACTCCCCATCATGTGTACCATTGACCTTATAGCACTAGATTGACCGCTCCAGGCTAAAATAGCCATGTTTTAATTTATTTTTGATAGTTGATACTACTCCTCCATCTGTAACCTGTCAGTCTGCCATCACTCGTGTCATTGAGTTGGGTAACAGCGGAGTGGAAGTGTTCTACACCGAACCCTCGGCAACGGATATCTCTGGGCAGGTGAGTCGAACTTCCATTGTTTTTTTTCTTTTCCAATATTGTTTCCTCCATATTTGTATTATTTTTATATCCATTGAGGGGAGTCATGCTATCAAGCTTTCCTTACTTTGTCAACCCTCCAGTTTGATGATTTTGATTAGCTACAACCACCCTTACTTTATTCTACACATATTCTTTTGTTTTATCTGTTATCGTTTTATTTGTTATATATATATATATGTAAAGCTGCAAAAGAAAATCAAACAGAAATAAATAAATGAAATCAAATCATAGTAGAAATCAGATTCTTCATCAGTGCACAGTGCCTGTAATAGAATACCAAAGTGTGACGTCGTACTGGCCAAGTTGTCAAGGTTGCTCGAGGCCCTGTGTAGAGGAGAGTCGCCACCTTTCCATTACAATACAATGTTGGTACAAGATTAGGGAAACACCTGTGTAGTGGTCCACCTGCACACCCCTAGTGAGTTATAACCAGAAGGAGAGACGCGATCACAGTGATTCAGTACGCTTTTTCGCCTCCTGTCAAAGGCAACACCAAATACTAAACAACAATAATAATAATAACACGCCTGCTTTACAATATATCACCTGACAAAGTGTAGCAGCGGCACAAAAAACGTTGTGATCTTTTAGATCCCTTGCTGACCATACATTGCGAGACAAACGAATGTCACTAGCAATATTATTTTGGATACTATATTCCGCAATGAGTAGCATTAATAATAATTATGATAATAACTATTTTTTCCCAGGTGAACCTTCTTAGCCAGAGTGCGTCGTCCGGTGATGTATTCCCTGTCGGCGTGACCTCAGTGACCTACTTCTTTGGCGATAACTCTGGCAACCAGGCCGATCCATGCACCTTTACTGTGACTGTCAACACTGGTAAGAAGGAGCTGTATATTTGTATTACGTATCTGTTTAATTTGGCATATAATTAATTGTTCTGTCATTTTTGTGTTTCTTTTTGTACTTCTTCTTTGTTTATGATGCAGATCATGCTTTTATGTGATCTCTTTGTGGGGGTTTTGTTTCACAAGTGCGCCTTTAGCATTTGATTTCAAGTGGATTCGGTGCCTTTGAAATCTTTTATTTCACTGCCAAATTGAGATCCGTTTATTTAAAGTTAGCACCAGCACTCATCTTTAAAAAAAAATAGAAATTAGGATTCTGAATCTTTTTGCTTTCACCAATTTAGGAATACGTTGCTTTTCATAAAAAACGTTAAAATCATTAATGCAAGTGTATAGTTTCAGGTTATGAGTAAGTTATAAAAAAGTCACTATTGTATGCGTTGATATAGGACTGCACATTAACTTTATTTATTTAAATTGACTCTGCATGCATGAGCCCTATGTAAAAACATGTATTTGGGGTCTGGACCGATTCTGGGCCCCATGTGTCCTGTTTAGAAGCCCTGACTAATTAATAAATTTTCTCTTTGTGTCACAGTTGATACGACCCCACCTACTGTCCAGTGCATAGATAACATCTTCCGAAACGTGGAGCTTGGAACCCCCAGTCTGGTTGTCTTCTACTCCGAGCCCTCAGCCTCCGACATCTCTGGTCAGCCTCTCCTGGATTCCCGTACCAGCGCCCCAGGTGATGCCTTCCCCATCGGTACCACCACAGTCTCGTACATCTTCTCCGACCCCAGTGGCAATGATGCCGCTCCTTGCATCTTCACTGTCACCATCTCAGCCAGTGAGTAGTTTATTCTTTTTTTTCTTTTTCAATATTTCTTTTTATTTCTCAACTCAAATATTATAAAATTAAGATATATTTAAAACACTTTCAAAACACTTTATAAAATACATGTACATCAATTTCCTTATAGTTCTTGACACAAACTGTCCGTTTAAAAGCAATTATTCTGTTTTTTTCAAATTGTTTTAAATCAAGTTTGATATGTCTTAGTAATATTCATAAATAGAACATCTTCAATTAGAAGAATACAAATCATTAACAAGATGAATATTGTACATATAATACACAGCAGTGAGGGCATTAGTAAGGATTACCCACACAAGGTACCTTTGGAACAGTCTAAACATGCCAGAGGCGATGGCAGAGGGTGTTTGGAGTGTTTTGAAGGTACCGAGTGTGGGTAATTTTTCTGATGCCCGAACAAAATGATGTGTATTATTTGAAATGATATTTTATAGCATGATTTTACCAATGACCGGTCATTATCAAAATTACGGGTTAGGCAAAATAAATGCCTGGTCACGTGTACGCTCTCAACCAATCATTTGATTAGGATCCACATCTTATAAAAACGTATTATCCCTCTCTTCCCACAATCCAGCCGATACGACTACACCCACGGTCACCAACTGCCCCTCCAGCATCTCGCAATCCGTGGAGCTTGGAACCACCGGTCGAGTCATCACCTACACCGCACCCACCGGTATGGATCTCTCAGGGATCGCATCCATCATCCCCAACATCCAGTCCGGAACATTCTTCGCCGTGGGCGAGACCAGGCAGGTCGTCTACACTGTCACAGATAACAGTGGACTGACTGATACCTCCTGTGCTTTCACAGTCACTATCTTCTCTGGTAAGTTTTCTATTTATTGCAACCAGTAAGCTGGATTTCAAATACAAAGTTCAATTGTATTTTAATTTAAATCAGAAATATGCAAATTCCAAGAAAAGCATATGCAAATACAAAACAGAAATACAGAACAGATGCAAATCATTAAACATGGGTCAAGGGTACCATAAATTATATTCAAAGCGATACATTACAATCAGACAATAGTAGAAATAGATTCAATTGATACTGTGTAATAACGATTATAGTCAACATATTCTGAAAGCTTTATAGTATGTTGCCAACACCACTGCAACCACCATCTTATCAAACACATCTTAAAGCATATCTGCACTAGCTTGGCCAGGAGGGATTAGATCTTCCTGCAAGGTCACCGACAGGTGGTTATCTCATCAAATCAGCTCTCAATGAACTTAAGAAAAAGAGGATCATGGGTGACAAACAGGCACCGATTGGGGAAGTTTTCTATATAGAGGGAGCAAGTAGCTACAAGTAGGACAGTGTGGCTTTAAAACTTCTGAATCTTTATATTCCAGTTGATACCACTGCACCTGATGTTACGTGCGCCATGAACGTCATCCAGAGTGTGGAGCTTGGAACCCAGTCCGTACCTATTACCTACGAGGAACCAACTGCTACGGACATCTCTGGTGTGGCCATACTGACCAGTCAGACCCACTCTTCAGGAAACTTCTTCCCTGTTGGTCAGACCACCGTTACCTACATCTTTGCCGATGGAGCAGGCAACGAGGCCGACCCTTGCACCTTCGTAATCACCATCGTCGCTGGTAAGTAGCAGATTCTTGCTTTTCATTCCCCCCCCCCCAAATTCATGGATGTTTTGAACATGGAGCAATCCTTTAGAATCATCATTCCCAAAGTGATGGGAGTTCCATGTGGATTTGATTTGTGGATTAAGAATCCACTGCACTATTCGTGTAAGAGTAGGGGGAAGCCCCTGTGTAGTGGTCCACCTGCACACCTACCGGGAGGAGAGACCACAGGGTTACAGTGATTCAATTCGCTTTTCGTCTCCCAGGCACATGTGACGCCAAATTAATAATAATTCTTTCCCTATCTTAGATGACACCACTCACCCTACCGTCATTTGTACCAACGACGTCACACGCACCATCGAGCTTGGGAACCCCAGCGTGGAGGTCTTCTACCAGGTCCCCACCGCAACCGATATTTCCGGCACCGAGGCGGTCATCAGCAACTCCAACAATCCTGGTGATATCTTCCCCGTCGGTCAAACCACAGTGACCTACGTCTTTGCCGACGAATCTGGCAACGTTGCTCCGGCATGCTCTTTCCTCATCACTGTGAATACAGGTAAGATATTCAAAATTTTGATTGATTGATTTTATTCCATTTCATATATCAATTGTTTGCACAATAAAGAACATAGTTGACAAAGAAAGTTCAAAATTATGAAATGAAACCGGAACCTACTGGAAAGCATAGCTTGTTTCTGGAGCATTTAGACAGCTACATGTTGTGATGGGTTGTGGTGGGTTGCTCTTTTACACAGGTAATCAGCAAGGTTTTTATACATCATTGGATATCTCCAATGCTTTGAGCCGATTAGTCACAATTTTATGTATAATCCTTTAAAAAAAAAAAGAGTTGACACTTCAATTTTTTTTTAAATGCTAAGACATAGGTTGTACGTTTTAAAACCTCAACAATGTCCAACGAAGAAATGCTACATGTATCTGTTAAATATTTAGGAAAGTCTCTTATATGAACTTGTACTTGTAATGTTGTCAGTTAAAAAGTGCTAGTGGAAGGCCAACTTTTAAAAATGCAGGAAGTTGAGTTATGTATTTTTAATCCTGTTCTTCTGCAGTTGACACCACACCACCTACCGTCCAGAACTGTCCTCAGGACGTCGCCGTCACCGTCGAGCTCGGCACCGCCTCTACCCCCGTCGTTTGGGGTACGCCCTCTGCTACAGACATCTCTGGAACCGCCACCATCCAGTCCCAGACCAGACAACCTGGTGATGAGTTTGGCGCAAGCACCACCACCACCGTCACCTACATCTTCGTTGATGCTTCCAACAATTTGGCTGATCCCTGCACCTTCACCGTGACAGTCAATACTGGTAAGTACACGTAGAAGTTTTAAACAGTCGTTGGTGCCATCACTTATATTATTACTCCAGTCATCGGATTCATTCATGCAAACAATATGTGCACCATTGGGAGTTTTCCTACCAAATGGTCATCCACGAGCCCACATGTGGTTTTGCTATATTTATTTATGTGCAACAGTTGTGTTCATTAACCTTAAAGGCCATCTGTACTAGTGTACAGGAGGGATTAGACCACCCTGCAAGTTCACTGGACAGGTGGTTATCTCATCAAATCAGCTCTCAATTAACATGCAGGACCGATGTTCACCGATTAGGCATTGTTTATTATATAGAGGGCGCAAGTAGCTATAAGTAGAAGCAGTGGGCTTTAAAACTGAATACAAACCCCCTTTAAATTGCAGAGGATACAAATCCACCAACTGTCCAGAACCGCTGCCAAATGGTCACCTGAGGCCACTTGTGGTTTGTAATATTAATTTATGTGCCCATTAACTTTAAAACTGAATACAAACCCCCTTTAAATTGCAGAGGATACAACTTCACCATCCGTCCAGAACTGTCCAGCTGACATCGTCCGCACCATCGAAGTCAACTCCGCTACTCAGGTACCTATCACCTGGAGTCCACCAACAGCCACCGATACCTCAGGAACACAGTTCATCAGCTCGCAGACCCACAGTGTTGGCCAGTCCTTCCCTCTTGGAACAACCCAGGTCATCTACATCTTCTCTGATGCCTCAGGGAACAATGCCGACCCTTGCAGCTTCAATGTCATCATCCTTACTGGTAGGCGGCTTTTCTATCTGTATGAATGAGCCCTGCCCCTATGTATATTTATACATTTAGGGGGTCCGGGCCTATTAGTGTCAAGCCCTGATGTAGGGCAGGGCACTTTGCTCAATGACATACACATTTTCCTACTCATCTTGCAGCTTAAAGTTACTCGGTAACATTGCCTCAGATTCTGAAACAAAATCTTGGATTTAGCTCATGCTGCAATCATAATTTATAAACCTATTGGTCTTTCGGAAGTCCATGACTTTTACAAGCCGATCCCCTATCTGATTATCAAGATATTTATGATAGGAAAACAACAAATGTTTTTTATAACACTACAGTCTATTGGGGAAAATGAGTATGGTAAAACCGGTCACTAAAAGATTTTTACTTTTTTGAGGCACTTTATGATTTTGAAGCGCAATTTCTAAGGGCTTCAATATTACACCATATCACAGACCCTGATAACATGTAGGGTCATGTATCTCAGATTTAACATTGTTAAACGATGCCTTTAATGGACAGGCTTGCTGACTGAACGTTTATGAGACTTCACGACAGTAGGAATCAACTCAACTCCACTAACACCCCATTGAAGTCAATGGCTAGTGAAACATAGACTAAACTCCTTACAAAATGGACAAAATGGAGTTTGTGTCGCTTTGTATCACTGACCCTTCGATATACAGTTCAGTAATAACATACTTCCTCTTACAGAGGACACAACTGCACCTGTCGTCCTGAACTGCCCCGCTGACATCACCGAGACCACATCCCTTAACTCCGGCGGTACCGTCATCACGTTCATCGTCCCGACAGCGGTTGACAACTCCAACCAGGAGCCAACCGTCTTTATCTCCAACCAACCCAACACCTTCTTCGGAACTGGAGAGACTGTCGTCACATACACCTTCACCGATCAGGCCGGCAACCCTTCAAGCTGTTCTTTCACTGTCACCGTCATTGAAGGTAGGTTTCGTTTACGTGATTTTTAGACCCAGAGTGTATGTTTATTTTAAGATTAGTTTCTGGCCTTTACAGGCATAGAACATGTAGCGCTTTTTCAGTGTCGTTGTCATAGTAGGTTAGTTAAATTAAAACTTATTTCGTAAATACATTTGGATGCTAGAAACTTACTTGCTAGTGGTCCAGTATTTTAATATGTAAATAAATGGCAACTGCGCATAGCAAAATGATCTGTGTGTATTTACCGAGCTGTGTTATATATGATACAGAAATGTGAAACGTATTACACTTTGTGTGATACAAAATACTCTTCGCTGTGCTGGGTCATATCTGAACGAGGCTTAAAATCCCTTTTTGTTTCACCCTATAGTTGACACAGAGAAGCCTGTCATCCAGAACTGCCCAACGGTGATCAACGTCAACACCCCTCTTGGAACCGCCCTGACCCCGGTCAACTGGCCAAGCCTGCAGGTGTCGGATAACTCCGGACAGACGTCCGTCCAGTCTCAGTCGGCTTCCTCTGGAGATTCCTTCCCACCAGGAAGGACGACGGTCACCATCATCTACCAGGATCCTTCCTCCAACACCGATATCTGCCAGTTCAGCGTCATCGTTACTGAAGGTAACTATCAAAATCTTATTCAATCGCGAATAGTTCAATTCTAGGGTTCAGTGACACAAAGACTCCATATTTTGCCAAAATGAGTATTTGATATCAAAATGTTTAGAAAAATGTGGGCTTTCCAGGAAACACAAAGACTAACTCCACCCAACACCCCATTAAAGTGACAGGTGCACCCGTTAACCATTGAATTCTATTGTACATTAAGTTTTAAATGCATACCTGTATTTACTAGATATCAACAACACAAATTAGTCTAGCTTACAGTTCAGCCTCAGCACCCGCTGAAGTTTTCACCTTTATCAAAGTTCATGATATATCTCTCTTTAGAAATCTAGCCATCTGATTAGTTGAAATTGCAGTCATGATAGGATGTGGGCACGTTCCCTTGAGCCTATAAAACGGCCAAACATGTCTACAAATGCATGCATGGACATAACCCATTCTTTCTCTTTCTTCTACCCACCCAGTTGACAACGTTGTACCCGAGATCCTGTCCTGCCCATCCGACCTGGTATCCGAGGTCCCCGTGGAAGCTTCCGGTTCATCGGTCACCTGGACCAGCCCTGTGGTCACTGACAACTCTGGCCTTGCCCCGACTGTGACCAGCAGCAGTATCCCTGGCAGCTTCTTCCTTCGTGGTACCACCCAGGTCACCTATACCTTCACAGATAACTCTGGAAACCAGGTGTCCTGTTCATTCAGTGTGACGGTCATTGCCGGTGAGTATTATGGCTGCAAGCTGCAGTCAAACCTGTCTACAGCGACCGCCCAAGGGAAACACAAAAAGTGGCCTTTGCAGACAGGTTCATTTAGTACATGTTTCAATGAGAAAACATTTTCAAGGGAGACAAAATGTGCTTGTTGTAGACAGGTGGTCACAAAAGCAGGTTTGACTGTATCTTCCTTTTTATATGCTTCCACTTGTACCAGTTCCCCCTACAATTTGAATCCCACTTTGGCTTTTATTTTGACTTTTATTTTGACTAGAAGAGTCAAATGCACTAACATTCAGTTAGTATTATAATTATTTAGAAGTTAAATCGGATGTTTTAATGTTTCCATTTCTTCGATGATTGGATTGCAGAACGATTGTGTAGTGTGCGGTGGGCTTACAGCACCTGAATGAATCGCTATGCATGCTCAAAAGGCAGGTTCCCAACATCAGTTGTGAACACACCCAACAGGTTTTTTTTTATATCGATTCTTAAAGACATGTGTGAACTGGGTTATGGTAATCTTTTGTGCAGAACCTTGAAGAAACCTTGCTAAACCAATGACAGGTCAGCCCTTCTTAACTAACGAATGCACTAATTCTTTCTTTCAGTTGATGACGTTGCCCCGATCGTGGTCTGCCCTGAAAACAGTGTACAGACCGTCCTTGAAGGAGTCGACAATGCCTACGTAACCTTTGACCTGCCAACTGTGACCGATAACAACGGCGCAACCAACCTTGTGTCATCAACGGCCAACAGTGGAGATGCATTCCCCGTTGGTACCACAGTCGTGACCTTCAACTATGCTGATACCAATAACAACGAAGCATCATGTAGCTTCAGCGTCACTGTCCTTACAGGTGAGATTTGATTTCAGGAGGAATCAGTACGATCAAACAAGCTAATTAGTTTTTCAAATTGGCAACAACATGGTGTTGTCATCAGCATGTAACTGTGATCACTTAATTCCCACCTAATTCTATCACTGTTTCCTTTATTATTCATGTTGAGTACACTGATAAGCTAGTGGTGGTGTTTTTGTTTAGTAGTTTTATCAGTGTAAGCTTTCAAGCTTTCAAGCTTGGTTACCTATTCAAATGGGCATTGTGCAGACAGGAGCCTATACACACAGTCATCATAGGTTATACACATGTGTAGTGCAGGTTGCCGTTAGAATTAACCTTCCGGGATGGAATCTAAATTATTTTCAACCTCTCGCTTGTTCTGTATTCCATGTGAGAAGGAAAAAGACACCCACAGCAGCCTATAGTATTGCTAGTATCTTCCTATTCATCTAAAATTAAAGAAATGTGTAGAACAGCTGGCTTAAATTCATTTCCCTACCCATGACAGATACTCCATGTACACCCAACCCTTGCTTTAATGGTGGTGCCTGCGTAGTCAACAGCTTGACTGAGTACCAGTGCGTCTGTACCGAGTGCTTCACCGGCACCAACTGCGAGACCCAGCTTAACGCCTGTGACGCCAACCTCTGTCAGAACGGTGCCGCCTGTATGGCTTACGAGGGATCCTGCGATAGCTACTTCTGCGAGTGTCCGTCCTGCTTCGTGGGTGTCTACTGCGACGTGCCTGTGGATGCCTGTGACAATCACCAATGTCAGAACGGAGCTGCCTGCGTCCTGGATGATAACACCTGTCTGACCTACACCTGCTCTTGCCCACTGTGCTACACTGGACAATACTGTCAGGCCAGTAAGTCTTTGAGATCTTTCCATTATGATTTTATTTTATTTCTGCATTTTTCCAAACATAATAACTGAATAACAAAGAACATATAAACTTTAGGTATAATACAAAATATAGAAGCAATAATATCTTAGTCAAAATGTTTTTTTACATATAATGTAATGTACATATAAAAAAGAAAATTAAAAATATCTAAAACTGTTGAAATAGTGCAGGAGACCGCATAGCTTGGCAGAGATTGTTTGCTGTTATGCTTCAATCTGTTCTTGTGATGTTGTACGAACACTCCAGTGTAGGCTTTTAACACCATATCTTACACCTTGTCATGTTACAGAACAGATGCAAATACACCCGACACTATATTTTCAACACCCTATCTTAACACCTTGTTCTTTGTACAGAGGCAGATGCATGCGACAATAACCAGTGTGCGAATGGCGCTGCCTGTGAGGCCGTAGGAGAACTGTGTACTGAATACACCTGTCAGTGTTCCGGTTGCTTCACTGGAGATCTCTGTGATGAAGGTAAGAATGTCGATGCTTAAATCAGGAACCTTCGTGAACCCCTCTAGATTCACCCCTAATAGACCGGTTTACTTCTTGCTTTGTAAGGCAATCATCAAGGAAGCTGTTATGTTAAGAACCCCTTTGTTTAAAAATAATGCATTAGTTAAACCGTTCTCTTGATTGAGAATCTAATGCATTTTGGTAAACTCTAAAAAAATATGCTCCTCTGAAAGGCATGTTACAGTAAATAGCTTTATCGTAATAAATATGAAATGTAAGATTCCTTGTTTTGATATAAAAAAGAAAAGTTTTTAGATTGAGAAGAATAATTTTGGAAAAAGAAAGGCAACCCGAACATACTTTCTTTGAATTTGCAATATTGGCATATTATACAATTTACTTTATTTATGAACTATTCCATTCATATATGTATACTTTTGTTTATAATTAGTGCGTGATCCATGCAGCCCCAGCCCATGTCTGAACAATGCTCAGTGTAACATCCTGGGTGACAACTGTTACTCATACACCTGCGAGTGCGTTGGATGCTACACTGGATTCAACTGCGAAGATCGTAAGTAAACCTTGGCTCAAACTTCATTGAAACAATTCTGTCAAAGTTCTTAAATAGTTTGGATAGCATAGGGTCGGCAGATAATGCCCTACTTAAATAACAAGCTTCATGCACCTTTGATTTTATGTTGATTATTTATACTAATAATTATTCTTCCATTTTTACTTGTCAGAACTTGTATGCATACTGATTGAATAATGAAATGAAATGGCTTTATTCCATACATCAAGATGAATTATGCTTTTTAAAAAAATATAACTATTCCTGATTCTCTGTATCATAAAGTGTTAACCTAAAATGCAACATTTTTGTTCTCTTTTATTATTATTTGTATTTCTTTATTGCAACCAAAATTTGAGGTATGATTTCAAATACAAATAACAGTACAAACAAATAGATAACAATGGTAGAAATAATGTATGCAAAGTAAAAAAAAACTGTAGAGTCTGATACATAAATCTAATATGTTACAATCAAATTATTGAACATGATCAATATAAGCTCATGAGTACAATGATTCAGGCCTTAAATTAATCCAAGGCCACCAAGGCCATGGCCTTGGATGCCCCTTTGATTGGCCTCAATGCCCCTCTCATTGGCCTTGGAGATTTTTGGTGCCCTTTCCAATTCTTCCTATTTGTGCTGTACTATAGGAATGTGCCCTACAGAAAAGTGGCCTTGCCCTAAAAATATTGAAATTTAAGGCCTGATGATTATATTTAACCTCGGCCGCGTCATATCAAAAGACGTTAAAAGACGGAAGTTGCTGCTACCTTGTTTGGCGTTCAACAATAAGGGATAGAGTAACGTCGATCTGACGCTGCTCAGTGGCTGCCGGGCTCACGATCAATTGGGCAAAAAGAATTTCCATTTTCGGTTTAATAAAATTTGGAGTGGAATTTAAAATATTATTATTTTATTTTTCCTCAGCTATCTCATCACCATGTGAGAACAGCCCATGTCAGAATGGCGGAATCTGCTCTGCAATTGCTGGAGTGTGCTCTGGATACCAATGTACATGTCAAGATGGATTTGCAGGGGTTAACTGTGAAGATGGTAAGTGTCTGACAGTTCTGTCTGTTTCTCTCCACTCTCTCTCTCTCTCTCTCTCTCACCTCTCTATCTCTCTCTCTCTCTCACCTCTCTCTCTCTCTCTCTTACTTACCTCTCTCTTACCTCTCTCTTAACACTCTCCCCCCCTCTGTCTCTCTCCCCTTTTTTGATCCTCAATCTCTATCCAAGAGCTGCCATTGATAAATCTTATGTGTATGACAAATGTAGACAAATGTGGATATATTTTCCAATGTTGCTCATCTTTTTCTTAAAGCACAAGACTTTAAAATGTACACTTTTCTTGGAACTAACCTGTTGATGACCAAGGTTAAATTGATCTCATTTCCAAATGTGTTAGTTATCAAAATCAAACCAAATGGATGATAAATTCTTCAACTTCAATTTGGATTTAATAAGTTTAGCTGACCTAAATGAATTTCCTTCCTCTCTTTGCAGTCACCATCATCAACACCAATCCATGCAACAACTTCCCATGTGCCAACGGTGCCACGTGCGTCAACATTGACTCCAATGACTACAGCTGTCTCTGCAGAAATGGTTACACTGGAATCAACTGCCAGACTCGTACCGGTAAGATGCTGACAGTTGTACCTCGGCACTCTGTCTGAACTCGACCACCTAGCAATATAGGGTGGTATTCTTTAAGTTATGCCGGGACTAAGTCCAGACTAAACAATAATTTTAGTTCATACTTTTATGGAGTGCTAGGTTTCATCTTCCTCCAATATTCATGACAAAGATAATCTACCATATAGTTAATATAAGTTAATCTTATCAGGTTTTGTACTAGGCATTGATTATCGAGGATCAACATTTACGTACCATTGCATTTGCTCTTGGTTTAACCCAGTAATCTGAGAACGTTTCCTCTTTTCCAACGAGTTTCTAATATTTGTTCTACTTTATTTGTTATCGAGCCACTCTGTACCCCGGCACTCTGTCTGATCGCAACCACCTAGTAATGTAGTGTTTTGTTAATCTTATCACATTGTGTACTAGGCATTGATTAACGAGGATCAACATTTACGTACATTGCATTTGCTCTTGGTTTTTAACCCAGTAATCTGAGAACGTTTCCTCTTTTCCAACGAGTTTCTAATATTCTTTTTCCTATATCTGTTGTAATCTAGCCAACGCTCCAGGCCAGGACCCATGTAACTCTTCACCATGCCAGAACGGAGCCACCTGTGTGAACAGCTACGATAGCAACACCGGAACGAACTTCTATCTACCTCAGTACACCTGCATCTGTGAGACGGGATACACCGGACCAAACTGTGGATCTACCACAGGTAAGCATTGACATTGTTCAATGTACACAAGAGCTAGAGAGGACAGGGTTAGCGGTGTATGAATAATGCACTAAAGGCCGGCTGTACTAGTTCGGCCAGAAGGGATTAGACCCCACAGCGAGGTCACTGAAAGGTGGCTATCTCATTAACTCAGCTCTCAATTAACATAAGAAAAAGAGGATCATGGGGGACCAATGGTCACAGATTATGCATTGTTATATAGAGGATGCAAGTAGCTATAAGTACTGCAGTGGGGCTTTAAAGTGTACCAATCACAAAGAAACATTTGTGTTGTATGTTATTAGTAATTCCATGTCGTCATACTTTATTTGAAATACATGTACGAGCTTCAAATATTACTACTCTGAAGAGACTTGATGCATCCGTACATAATTCCAGGATAGTGCAGGAGTGTCACAGCGCGACAGACATGATAGACCTTAGTCAAACTGAGGTAGACCAATGAAGAATGCAGTTTTTAATGGATTAATCATTACGTTTTATTGTTTCCTCTACAGCTGCCAATCCATTATTGGATGTATGTACCATTAGTACTGAGTTGGCCTGCCAGAATGGTGGAGTATGTAAGAACATGTATCAGAGCTCTTCACAGGACATGGATTACTACTGTGATTGCCCTATTGGATGGACTGGACATACTTGTGAAACACCATGTAAGTACAGCTTTCCTCCTATCTCTCTCTCCCTCTTTCTCCTCTTTCTTCCTCTTTTGTTCTCCTCTCTCCCTTCCCCTCTCTTTCTCTCATCTATTCCTCTTCTCTATTCCTCTTCTCTCTCTACCTTTCTTACTGTTTCTATACCATTTTGAAAAAAATGCTATTCAGAAAGGATAATTCCCTGTTCAGAAAATACTCAAATTGTCTTAGTAGTTGTGGCAATATTTGTTGCAATGAATTATTTTATTTATTTACTATTCATTTGACAAAAATCAGACATATATCAGGCTAAATTACATTCATATACAAGAGGGAAAAACTAGTAGAACTTATTCAATAATTTCATGCTAGCAATATTAGTAAGGCATATCGGAGCTGGTTTGTAAAAGTGCCCTTTTTTAGCTGTACTGTTGACTTGAAATTCATGCAATAATATAACAAGATAATCTTTATTTTCTAGCTGCCAACCCATGTGCCAGTGGTCCATGTGAGAACGGTGGTATCTGCAATCCCTCCAATACCTACTTCGAATGTGACTGCCCAGCCGGTTTCTTCGGAACTACCTGCGAGGTCGCCCAGGGTAAGTAAACCATACTTTACAGCTTGTTCCCTTATGAAACAGTAATCGGCTAAAAATGCTGCACAATTTTCTTGTTCTTATGTGAATGAAGGGCATGACTAAGGTCCTTAAGAAGGGCACTACCTTTGATGGTATTTCATACTGGAAACTGGCATGAATCCTGGTATGACCGGTAATTTCGACACTAACCATACATTTGTGTACACCAACGGTCTTGTTGTTGCAGGCCTTTGATAATGACCTTTGTCGTTGACCTCTTTTGTGCGGGTAGGATTGGAATGGCAAGAGCTGTAATGAGGAGCCACCAATATATTGAATTGAAAAACTTGAATAATAATTTACACCATGGAGAGGCTGATTATTAAAACTTCTTGACAGGATGGTAAAGCAGAATTCTTGAAAGAAGCCATGCGTCATGTATGGGGGCACAAATAATAGTATAAAGGTCTGATAAAAGAGCCTTGTGGCACACACATATTTTGACCAACTACTGCATCATCTCTGTACAGGTGACAACGAACCACCAACCATCTCCAACTGTCCCGAGGACATCACCCGTACCATCTCATCTGGAAGCGGTATCTCAGTCTCCTGGCTCGAGCCAACCGCTACAGATGCCGGCACCACGCAGCGTTTCCTGCGATCTCACGTTCCTGGATCTTTCTTCCAGTTGGGAGACACCGCTGTCACCTACGTCTTCTCTGATAACAGCGCAAACCTGGCTAGATGTTCCTTCTTTGTCACTGTCACATGTAAGTGGAACACAGACAAGAAAATCATATTGAAAGATTTCACTCAATAACAAAAAGATGGCTGATATTAAAGCTCACTGCCCATCTTAGTCTAATGTGGAGTGTAATTCATTATTTGGATTAGACTTTAATGGCTTACCTTGGGAACAATCTTCACAATATTTTGGATTTGTTCCAATTTCAGGAAAGTCAGGAATTAAAATCTACTCTTCTTAGTGCAAACATACACCGTTGATATATTCTTAGATGGGATGGGTTGCCCATGGCACAGAAGCAATTTGGCATGACTGAACTAAATTAGAAACAATTGGCAATACATCATCCTTTTTTAATCTTTCTATCCACAGTGGCAGAGACTGACAATGTCCCACCCGTCGTCCAGAACTGCCCATCCACCACAGTCGCCCAGGCCACCGGAGGTAGCACCAACGCCCAGGTATCCTGGATCGTGCCCTCGGCCACCGATGACAGCGGAACCGCCGTCAGGGTCTCCAACAACTACAGCCCTGGCCAGAGCTTCCCAGTGGGTGAAACTGTTGTTGCCTACACCTTCACCGATGATGCAGGAAACCAGAACACTTGTACTTTCTCCGTCAGGGTTGTTGGTAAGTATTCTTTCCCTTTGACAAGGAAACATGTGAGAAATGCTTTTATTAGCATAATGTATCAGTAAATTGTGTTGTTGGTAGATACATACCTATTCTTCAGGGATACCTTGAATCTTAAATGTTCCATTTGTGTAGAAATCAAGATATTCATTTATTTATTTATTTTTATATATCTTATTTCTGCGCTTAAATCTTTCCTGATCAAACTTCACTATCAGAATAGCAAAATGCAGTGGCTCTTAAACCCACCGATTAAAAAGAAATTCATGAAAATACCTGTCTGTGAATTTGAATCTTATTGGTGGTGATTGATGACACCGGCTAGACAAATAAAAGTGTCGAATTCCCAGTTGAGAAGCAGAGATTATGTGTCTTTGACTTGACCGATCTCTCCTGTTCTTGTTCTTTACAGTTGAGCTCATCAACCAGTCCCCGACCATCACCTTCTGCCCCTCTGGCTCGCTCGTCTACTCGACCCTAGGTGCTGACGAAGTTGTTGTCAACTTCCCCGCACCCACCGCCGTCGACGACTCTGGTTTCACACCATCAGTCAACTCTAACTACCTTCCTGGCCAGTCCTTTGCTGTAGGATCCTACACAGTGACCTATACTTTCTCAGATAACGCTGGCTTGACCAGTGACTGTACCTTCAACATGCAAGTTGTCTGTAAGTTGTACTTCTTCCCCACTATTCCTGTCAAACCCGTCTATTAAGGTCACACAAGGGAAACCTAATATTAAAGTGGCCTTCATAGATGGGTTCTACAACACAAATTTTCTTTCCCAAGTGAGACCAACTACATCACCTCTATAGTCGTGTGGCCTTCATAGAGAGGTGGCCACTAAGAAGGGATGGACTGTATTTCATGAAATGAGTTTCCTTTCATTCCAAGTCGGGAAATTAAAAATTTGCGAGGAAAATATCAGGAAAAATAGTTGGTTTCATAACATTCTGATTAAAGAATATCTGTTATCTCTTGCACAACTTGCAAGTGTTCAAGGGCAGATTCTTCAACTTCCATTTTCACGGAAATGTTGGATAATGACGAAGATTAAATTGATGTGAAATATCTCATTCTGTCATTCGTCTTTCTCTCGCAGCTGGAGGTGACGTAAGGCCACCCACCATCTCAAACTGCCCTGCAGGCGCCATCACAGCCCTTGCCGCAGCGAGCTCCACAGGCGCCTCTGTATCTTGGACAGCCCCGACTGCTACGGACGAGTCCGGCTCCGTGAGCTCCACCAGCGACTACACCCCTGGAGCATTCTTCCCAGTCGGTACCACGACAGTGACCTACACATTCACCGACCTTGCAGGAAATGAAGCTAGGTGCCTCTTCAATGTCATTGTTACAGGTAGGTCTCAAACGTCAGTTTTATTTGTACACTCTCATCAAGTGAACAATCAAAATTAACCTGTTGAATACCAGGAAAAAGAAATTGTTTTCTGTAGCAGAAATACACGTACACTAATCATCTCAAATTTCTAACATTTGTACTTTACTTTGATTGCTAAGTCCAAACAGAGTGTATTTTTTGCCTATGTCCTATCTGCAACCTTGTGGTTGGCACACAAATGCAGATTCAACTCGTTATGTAGGCCTAAAGTTCAAAATTTATTGATCTCCATTGATTTATTTGCCATTTTATTTTTCATTTTCATTTGAAAATTTTGAGTTCAATCATGCACCCTCAAGTATGTTTCTATTCAATCCCTGTATAGAGAACATCTATTCCTGCATCTATTGAAACCAAATTAATATTATTTAAAATGTTCTCTCTCCAGGAACCAACGTGAACGAGACCCCTGCACCATCCAACCTAAACCTTTCCCCTGGCACCAGCACCATCACAGCAACCTGGTCGCCGCCCAACGGTGCTTTCAACAGTTACCAGATCACCATCAGCGGTGGTTCCACTGTCAACACCGAGACCCTACCGCAGTCTTCCAGCTCATACACGATCACTGGCCTCAACCCTGCTACCTCTTACATTGTCACTCTGACCGCCAATGGCAACACTGGATCTAGCAACGCCGTATCGGCATCGACTACAACCAGTCCTGGTATGTGCTATAAATTTACCTCTTTTTAACGCTTCATGGCGAGGTAAACCGCCGATAAAAAAAGAAACTTTTTAACTTGTAAATCATTTAGGTAAAATCAGGAGGGTAAACAAAAATGTATTCATGAAATGTGTGAAGTGGGAAGACTTCTCTATGTGTAAAAGATCTTTGGATATTTAGGGTTATTTGTACCATGTGCTAACTACAAACTGGAACCCGTTTCACAAAGCTTTTTTTCAATGGCAAATGACAAAAATCAGTGACATATCTGCTGATAACCAATCAGAATCAAGGATTTCAGTAGCTTATAACAAGATTTGTGAAACACCTCCTGGTCTATTGCATCATCAATTGATCTCTTTCACATCAATTTCTGTCTCTACAGAGCAAGGCCAGCCACCTTCATCTCCATCCAACATCAACCTTTCCCCCAACGAGAACTCTGTCACCATTTCCTTTGATGCCACCTCCGGGGACATCACCGGCTACTCCATTGGTCTTGGTACCACATCCAGCGCCAATGACGTGACAGCTACCCTTTCCCCCGGGTCAACTGGGTATACCTTCAGCAACCTGGCACCTGGCACCCTCTACTTCGTCTCCCTCCAGGCTTTCAACAACTTCGGCTCGAGCCAGTCCGTCGTGGAATCCATCACAACCTGTAAGACATAATTTTTGGGTTTTACTTTTAAAATTGTCTTTTGTTTTATTTACTTATCATTTGAACCAGTATGCTAGTCAACTGGTTTGTTCTCAAGTTTCTAAATTGCCTTTTTATAACGTCACTCTTAATTTGGATGGTATACACACACACTGAGATGTGTAGGATATTTAAAATTACAGTCGAAACTCTGGAATTGAATATGCCTACACTTTAACAACCAAAGTAATCTACAGTAACATTACCTCGTGAAGGGACTTGCTAGTAAAGGATTAATACCTTGCCTTAATCCACTAGTCAATTAGCAATTTTTCTGGTAGCCTTAAGGACATTACTGCAACGCAGAGTTGATGCTTATGAGGCTCCAAACCGACAGTACACATGTATTCTAAGATCACTACTCTTTCCGCTTACATTATCTTCTCATCTTGTCTTTTCAGCCGACGTTGTTACCCCAGGATCTACCATTGTAATCGCCAACTGCCCTGTAGCCCTTGCTGCATCTCTGCCCTTCGGAACCTTTGCCTTTGTGGACTGGGAAGAACCCACCGCCACCTCTTCTGTTGGTGCCGTCACCCGGGTGGGCGGGCCATTCAGCCCCAGCGGTTTCTTCCAGCTTGGCGTTACTCCAATCATCTATGAGTTTGAGGATGTCAACGGGAATTCCGCCACCTGTGCGTTCTCAATCTATGTTACCGGTAAGTTAATTTCTTTCCCTTGATAAACAGGTGCTTGGATAGGCTAGTGCTTTAATAGATACGGTCAATTTTGTCTAAGCCCACCAAAGGGAAACAGAAAGTTGCCACTGTAGACAGGTAGCCTTTTTAGACATATCCTTCAACACACATCTCTCAAGGTTGACAAATTTTTTCTCCAGAATTTATTTTGTTGAAATGTGAGAGTAAGATTAGGGTTGGAATTGGGTTCAAGGTTAGTTCTTTTAACTGAGTGAACATTAGATAAAGTTCTTTGTCCATAGTTGAATCCAGATTTTCACTGTATTTAATATCTCGTGCCTAATATTCATTGCATTAATAAATAATATTTCATCTGAATTTGACCTCCATCACAGACGGCGGCGACACTACTGCCCCAGTGATCACTTTCTGTCCCAGTAACGTCTTCGTCCAGGCTGCGTCAGGTGCCAGCAGTGCTACGGCCTCCTGGGACGTCCCTACCGCTACCGATGCCTCAGAACCCATCACAGCAGTCAGCAACTACTCTCCTGGTGATTCCTTTGATGTTGGCACTTACCTGGTCTTCTATAACCTTATCGATAGTGCTGGTTTCTACTCTACCTGCAGCTTTGAGGTCACCATCACTTCAAGTGGAGGTTAGTGATTGTCCTTTAATGATTCTAAAGATTTGTTTTGGGAGTGTATGACATTATTGTGAAATCTTACTTTAAAGAATCCTTGCTGGCAAGTCATTTGAAATTACCCATTATGTATAGAGTACAGAGGTGTGACGTCATACTGGCCAAGTTGTCAAGGTTGCTGGTTCCAAATTTGTGCTTGAATGATTGTACAGTGAATCTCATTACAGCAACTGTTTGGTTCAAATTCTTTCTGCATATAAACATGTTGCTATGCTAGACAGTTGTCTGTTACGAATGTAATATTCATATCTTAGTTGAGTAGTCTGTTTCGTGAGCACTTTAGGTAGTGAAATAATCCAAATTTGTACCAAAATATGAGGAGAGCGGAAAGCGGAAGCACTTCTAATTTCTTGCATGTACATATTCCCCATCTCTGACATCATTTTCATCCGATTTCTTTGTCACAGTGGTCATCGACAGGGAGAACCCCGTCCTGAACGGCTGTCCAACCACCATAGTTGCCAACGCCAGTCCTGGTAGCTCGACCACGGTCGTTTCATGGCTTGCTCCTGTGGCATCAGACAACTCTGGCTCCGCTACCCTGACGGTCAACCGACCACCAGGCACTTCCTTCGCTATTGGATCTACCCAGGTCACTTACACGGCTACCGATCCCACTGGGAACTTTGTCACCTGCAGCTTCGACATCATTGTCTTGTCTTCCGGTGGTAAGTCCTGCAGAGACTCCTGTAATTGATTCTTGATGGAGTAATCCCTAACAGCTCACTCAGGAAGATACTGGGATGATATTAGTGAGGCGATTATTGGCTGCATTGAGTGCCATATAGTGCAGAAATGGTGTGTGGACAAAGCACTACAGTAAATTGATACTTTAAACTTGATCCATAACACATACTCTCCTACAAGTCCACCGTGTCCAATGTCCTACATTAACCTGTTAACTACTGAATTATGTAGTTCCCATAGGCTTAATACAGGGATCACCCGGTTCCAGTAGGCAATGGGTTATGTGGCTTAGTGAAATGGAGGGGCACAAAAAGATGCATCTGCAACGCATGAGACATGATAGATAACATTAAGCCAAATCAAGGTAATACATGCATTTATCAGCTCAATACCCCAAAGATGTGGTTCTACCTTTGTGTGATAAACTGATTATTTTCAACAATTATGCATTTTGCGCTCCGGACACACCTTTTCATGCCACTTCATTTCGCTAAGCTACCTTAACATAATTTGAAACTTTAAATCTGGACCAAAGAAACCTAACACTAAACCTATCCTAAAGCAAATTCACAATAGTCTTTGATTTTCATATTGTTTTGTGCATAATTGCATGTGTGACAAAGCTCTTAATATTATTTTCATAAACTTTTTGTTTTCCTTAGACAACACTGCCCCAGTCCTGTCCAACTGTCCAACAGACCGAACCGTATTTGCCTCTCAAAATGCCCAAGGCGCTGTAGCTACATGGTCATCACCGACTGCTTCCGATAACTCTGGTGACTTTGTGTCGATCAATAGTGACTTCAGCTCCGGAACTCAATTCCCGGTCGGCGTGACCACTGTGACCTACACTGCTACGGACAGCTCTGGCAACACAGACAACTGCCAGTTCTCTGTTACAGTCATAGGTCGGTTAATGTTAATTTGTCAGCAATTTACGCCCTTAAGTAGCTCTTCAGCATGTCCAAAGTGTTTTGTGCTCTCCTGCCCATACCTACATGTACCTTTTAATCTTTACATTCATTCGGGTTGGCGGCTATGGGCATCCATCTTCTGAGTCCGTGCAAAGCACACCGTTGTAAAGATTTATGTGGTATAAAGGCTTTGAGCTTTTCCAAGGAGGATGGTCGTTAGCTCACATGGAGCCTGGAGGTGACCTAATTTCCTCACCAGACTGGTGGGGTTCATGGCTTAGTAGCAGATGACTTGACCATGAACAGGTTGACCAGTAGCAGGTATAATTGTAGATAATGTCACCAGACCTGGTGTACTAAAACTAATGTAACTATGTGAGTTTACAATATTTGACCACATGAACCTCCAGGGACATCCAACTCATTCATCCACTATTCACCCTTACTTTACAGGTACTTCTGACAACCTTGGCCCAGTCACCTCCAACTGCCCCACGTCCCAGACTATCAATGCCGCAGTAGGTGCCAGCTCTGCCGTCGCCACCTGGTCCGAACCCATCTTTACCGATGGTTCAGGCGTGGCCAGCGTCACCAGCAACTTCATCTCTGGCTCCTCTTTCGCCATTGGCACCAGCACCGTCACTTACACCGCAACAGACTTCCTCGGCAACTCTGGAGAATGTTCCTTCAATATCTTCGTAAATACCGGTATGTAGGCTTCCATTAAAGGCAGAGACGAAATCTAGGCTCTATCTTATATGAATTTAGGAGCACTAGTAGAAGTAAACTCCACTGCATAACATGTTTAGGAAGAGGCTATACATCTGTCTGCAAAATTTATTGCAACTCAACTTATATATAGTTTTATAGTAATTGCAACTCTGTGCATGCAAAAGATATGTAAGTTAGTGTAGGGTCGGATCGTTGGAAAGACAGAAGGGGTGTAATTGGTCGGAGTTGCAAGGGGACAAATAACGATGGTACTGACTAGAACTATTTTATTTTGTTGGTACCATAGGACTTCTCTTTGAATGTCCTGATCTAGACATATGCTTAGTACAGATAGGGGGAAAAGTGTAAAGGCGATATGCCATTTAAAAATATATTCTTGCTCCATTATGATTCATCCAGGAACGGACGGAACCCGACCAACCTTCCTCAACTGCCCAAGCAACATTGACGTGACCGTCCCCTTCGGTAGCAGCGGAACTTCCGTCACCTGGACCGAGCCCATTGCTGTGGACAACAGCGGTGTAGCCAACAGTGTGGTCTCTCAGAGCCCCGGATCTTTCTTCGTCGTGGGAGCCACTAACGTAGTGTACACCGCCACAGATCTAAGTGGAAACACTGGAACCTGCGCTTTCTTTGTCACCGTCTCGGGTAAGTGGAAACTTGTGTTTGGAGGAGAGTGTGGTTGAAAGGAAAGAAAGGTAGAAGCAAAACTGTGGAATGTTTTAGAAAACTCGGATACATACACATAGTGTACCAATTACCTGAATAGAATAATCTTGCGTATCGCTGGAATATATAAGATCAGCCAAACGAAAATTTCTAAGTATTTAACAGAATAATGGAGTATGACTATGAAGACATTAAAAGAGTAACAATCAAACCCATAGAACAGAGTGCGCACGGAACTGAATTCCGATTTTGGTTCCATGTGTGCCCTATTCAAGTGTAATCTTGCTACCGAAAGACTATTGAATCGTCTATTGTTGCAAGAGCATATCTCTACCTTCAATTTACCAGGACATGGCAACTTTCTGTATAGAAAGCACATTTTGAGTTTCATATAAGAATTGATGGTGCCAAGATCTGCAAGACTAACAATCCTCTCTAAACATTACTACTTTCAGAGGAGGCACTTGTTGATGTGACTCCACCAGAACTTTTCAACTGCCCTACCGGAATCTCTGCCACCGCAAGCCCTGGTGCATCCTTCGCTGCCGTTACCTGGATTCCTCCCACGGCAACAGATAACCTTGGCGTCCCAGCTGTCTCTAGCAACTTCCCATCAGGCTCGTCCTTCCCAATCGGCACCACCTTGGTTACCTACACCGCTATCGATAACTTCGGTAACGATGCCTCTTGCAGCTTCAACGTGGTCGTCTCCTCCGGCACCAGCAACTCCGCACCAATCGTCACCTTCTGCCCCAATAATGGACAGATTTATTTCACTGCACCCGCTTCCAATAGCGCCATTGTCAACTTCGCTCCACCCACTGCGACCGACGACTCTGGATCCGTCACGTCAACCTCCTCCAACCTACCAGGAGATGCGTTCCCTATCGGAGTGAACACCGTCACCTACACCTTCAGCGATGATCAAGGACTTACAGCAAGCTGTAGTTTCTCATTTGAAGTCCAAGGTAAGCCCATGTCTGCAAACGCACTACAATCAAGTCTGACTTAGCAGCCACCTCTCTATAAGGGCCACTTTCTCTATATGGGTTTTCATAGGCAGGGCTTGACACAAACAGGCACTTGGGACACGTGGCAACTCGAAATCAGAATCTGGACCCCCAACATTTTGAATTTTATACATAGGGGTCTCGCATACAGGGTCAATTCGGAACCCCTGCCAGAAAGATTGGTGTGGATCGAGCCCTGTTATAGGTTTACCAAGTATTAGGCAGCTGTGAAGGTAATTTGATATCCAAACTATTGGTTCACTTGATGTTTGGTCGACCCAAACTCTGAGGGGCATATTAACTCTAAAAAGGAATGCTCCCAAGAGAGCGAAGAATGTACACTGTAATGTGCAGAATAGTAATTGAATCCAGTGACTTGGGTAATAATGATACTGTAAGCACTTTGGTCAGTTAATGGTCAAGTGCTTCAAATGAAACGGGCAATATTATTTTTAGTCAAACCTGTTTAGCGACCACCTGTTCATAAAGACAACTCGTCTTTAAAGATAATATTTCAGGTTTCCCTTAAGCAGTCTATATATGCAGGTTTCACTGTATTATCATTATAATCATTGTCTTGTGTTTGTGTGTATTTTCAGTCGGTGCCAACCCGTGTTCCAGCAACCCATGCGCTCCCAGTGAACAGTGCTTCTACATCCCATCCCGATACCTGTGTATCACCAACGGCAGGAGGAGGAGAGAAGCAGAGATGCTTGACCTTAGCGGTAAGAACTTTCTTCTATCTTCTGAACCTGTCCTCTTTCTATCTTGGGCGTCATCCATCAGACCTGGGCTTCGTTTCATAATACCTCAATGATAAATGCTAAAATTCTATGACAAACTTGCTCTCAGCCAATCAAATGTAATGATTTCAGTAGCTTAATATAGCAGTTTCTGTAACTCGTCATTGATGACGACTTGGAACATCTAGTTGCTCTTTTATGGAAGGCCTAGACAGCCTGGTGGGGCATAAGCAAAAATTATCATTCATTAAGTTTGCATGCCATTGAATAAATTATATCGACTATGGAATTTGTTCTCGACTTTGCTCTTATACACCTATTTTTCATGTGTAAAAGCAAAAGATTTGTAGTTTGTATCTTTTTTTTGAATGTGTTGTACTGATGTCGCCTATTTTTCTTGATACAGACATCTGCCCCTGCGAAAATGGCGGTATGTGTCTCCTAGACGACGCCACATCCTCGGCCACCTGTGAATGCCCTATTGGATACGCTGGTGTACTCTGCGAGATGGGTAAGACACCTACTGCTTCCATACTTGCTGTTCTACGAGTCTAACTTAAGTCTAATTTGGACTTAAAAATTATGGAGAGCCATTTGTAGCCTTAAAATAAAATATGTACAAAAGTGAAAAATCAAATATTTTA
Organism: Strongylocentrotus droebachiensis; assembly: GCA_035222895.1. Lineage (NCBI taxonomy): Eukaryota > Metazoa > Echinodermata > Echinoidea > Camarodonta > Strongylocentrotidae > Strongylocentrotus > Strongylocentrotus droebachiensis. Next base: position 235,249 of record JAVYIG010001854.1, read on the forward strand.
GATATTTTATAAATTCCACCAAGAACATGAAATCTCCTTGATAATAGAAAATATGAATGATTTCAATCTACATTTTATGCCATTTAAAATAACTTATAACAAAATATTTTGAAATATGCTAACGGCTTTCCATAACTGTTAAAGTCCAACTTAGGATCTTTGTGAAACACCCCCCCCCCCAGATGTAAAGGTTGTGGGTTCAAGCTGTGGTACAGTGGTAATGTAATTTGATGAGACATCGATCAGATTCGTTCATTCATATGCCTCTGTAATACCTCAATCACCTCTACACCAACCAATTCTTGGCCATAGAAGTGAAAATAATTTCTTGTTTTGTCTCTTTTTGGTCTCTTATTGTTTGGTGTATGGGACTGACATATTAGGTGAAAGCCACTGTAGTATCTGTGATATGTGATCTCATGCATGTTATATTGACCTCAGATGATCAAATACAACCATGCTGTGCTGAAGTCAAAACAAAGCTCATGTGTTATAGTAATACAGCCAAACATCACAAAATGACATGGTGGCAGCTGTGGGATTCTCACTCACGCCATCGAAATGACTGATGGCCAAACAACACATTACGGTTTCAACTGTTGTGATCACATGTATGTCTCGAGATGCTATTTAAAGTTTTTGTCAACCAAGTTTCCATTGAAAGTTGATATAACTCCTAAATTCCTTTCTGTCTATTTCAGATACAATGCCTGCTGCAAACGTCCACAACAGGTATGCTGACGAACATGAGATCCAAGAATGGTCCAATGGAAACAGCGCCCTCTTGTGGTCCGTAATAATCTGCATGGCTATTATGCTCGTCGTCATCGTCTCTCTATCTGGGTTGCTTTGTTACGTCATACCGCGCCTCAGCATGGCTCGTCGACATCATAGCAAGATGGATGAAATCCCAATCCTTCAATAAACAGAACACTGCTCACAAGACTTATCTAAGTCTAATCTAAGCTTGATGCATTCATGCCTTTGCTAGAAAGAGCCTTAGTGTAATCCCAACGGTAAATTATTAAAATTGAAATATTGGGCTGTACATGTGAGGAGAAGTTTGATATATTTCTATGCAAAACATGAATTCAAATGGCCAGTAATTAGAATTTTCAAAAGTGAAATCTTGTGGCCATTTTGCAATGTTCGTTCGTTGATATATTGTGGTATAAATGTCTGTAAATACTGTGTACACTTAACGTAGATTCTTAGTTGCATAGTTTCAGGTTGGTATAAGACGTAGTGGAATGCCGATACATGGAGGAGGTGTTGTTTTCAATGCGCTGCTTGGGTGTCGATGCGATTTCTTTTACGTCTCTTGAAACTTATTTGTTAATAATATGTTGTGTTACTACTCTGGGATTACTCTAAGAATATTCTCTCCCCGTGAACACTTACTAGCCTTTCTTTCAGAAATTCAGTCTAGAAATGCCGTTTTTGTAATTTTATGACAGAACTGATGATTTGTTGGTTTTTTTCAAACTAATTGTTGACGGCTTACAAGTGAATGCCAACTGAAAAATGGCTATGTTTGGGTTGTTTTGTTGGGAGGGAGTAATGTTTGGAAGTATTTTTGACTTAATTTCGCTTCAGGTATGCCTTTAAGCGATGTTGTGGGGTTTAAATCCCGACTATCGTATATTGAACCTACTTTATTCCATTTTCAAAGTATTTCAAACACCAAAGCATTTCAGAAATGCCAAATATATAATGTTTTATATTGCATTGATTTATATATATGGCAGAATTTTATATTGAATTACATCAATTCTGTTTTTTTATTTCAAATTTTATCTTTGTCATGAAGTTGTGGCTATCTGGAATATGAATTCATTTAGTGAACTGTGTTTGTGTTCAAATAGATATGAGTTTTGAAAATATCAATTTATATAATGAAATTAAAAATGGCCTGATAGCATATACATATATATTGTGTTCGTACTGATTTTTCTTGTATTGTGATGGTGATAAATTATGGCGGTTGTGATCAAATTGATGATGGATTTAGTGAAAATGATGATGCTAATGATGGTGATGGTTATGACAGTGGAGATAATGATGAGTATGGTGATGATTCGATCATGATGGTTCAAGTTCAAGTTGACATTTATTCCATTTGTTTATTTAAAAAAAAGTACTTTTACACAATTTATAGAGGTCATGAAATAACAATGGATGGAAGAAGAGAATAGAAGTGATGATGGTGGTGATTGTTGTAGTGATGTAGATTACGCTTTATACATGTAGGTATAAATACTCCTTTCCCTACCTTAATCTTTTGTTTGCATTTCAAATTCATGAATTTCATTAAGTTATGAGCCTGCACACGAAAAAAGAAGTTAAGTGTATATTATCATATACATTGTGCAATGCATTATAACAATTTATTTCTTGTACCGCCTAAACTATAAAATCAATATTAAAAAATCATGAACACAATTAAAAAACATCGTGAAAACAATTCAAAAACTACTAAACGAATGTTGCATGGTACGGAAAATCTTCATATGATGGTTATTACATGAGGGAAAAAAATCATCAAATATCTATCGAGCTATAATCATCATTTTCTCTTCTCGATCCCGACCCCCTCTCTCTCTCTCTCTCTTTCTCTCTCTCTCTCTCTTTCTCTTTCTCTTTCTCTTTCTTTATTTCTTGTACCGACTAAACTATAAAATCAATATTAAAAACGCCACCCCTCTCTCTCTCTCTCTCTTTCTGTCCGTCCTCGATCCTCCCTCGGGGCCCCCTCTCGATTTTTCTTTCTCTCTTCCTCTTTTTCTCTTCTCCCATCTCTCGATCTTTAATATTTCTCCCATTTCCCTTATCTTTACCTTTTCTTTCCACTCTCTCTCTCTCTCTCTCTCTCTTCCTCTTGCACATACTCTTCTACCCTAATTCTCTCTCCCTCGGCTACTAGCTCTTCTGCCACTCTTTCTTGCTTCCTCTTTCTCTCTCCTCGTAACTATAAACGAAACAAAAGAAGCAATTACCAGGAAAATAGAAGAGATTAACATAACACATATTCTCTATTTTCATTGTTATCCATTTTCATTGTTATTTTCATGTCATATGCGAGGGTAATTAGTATGAAAGGACTATCTCCGCTTTAGCGTTGAGGGTGTGTTGTGTTACTCAGTGGGCGCGCTTACAGGTTAGGCAGTGGACCTGCACATTCAACATCGCTGCATACATATCGTTGACACACACGCACACACACACTCATCACAAAATCCACGCACCACCACAAAATCAACACACAAAAACCCCCACACAAACCCCAATAGCGCTTCCTACATAACATGTAATACTGCGCGTTCTCTTGCACGCGATACATAATACTCCATCTCTCGAATATTTCATTAGGAAGTTGATACACACCGCAGCGAGATGGAGAAACACACGATACCGAAAACAATAGGGATTCCCTACACCAAGGCGTATTGATATGTTGAGCATCTAAGCAATAACTCACGGTAATTTAAACAAGCGGAGAATCCAGAAAGGATTATTAGATATTTTGTGCCTTAGTGGTCGACCAAGAACCACTGTGTATTGGTGTTGTTGCGTGCACTGGAAGAAATAGCATATTCCTCGAATTCTGCATTTTTCATTCTTAAATTTTCCAACTACAACTACGCACGGGATTTGAGAGTGCATCCGGTGTATTTCTTGTTTTTATCGCTTTGGACATACATACTAGTGGAAGATTGCACCAAATATTCATCTCAAGAAAATGTTGAGATGTGGATATATAATATTATCCAGCTTCATCATCTATAGAAGACTCGGCTGAATATTATATCGAGATTGGAGCCTTTCGAAATGTCGGCATATTAATCTCTATTGACAACCAATAATGCGAATCTACACCGCTATGTATGCATCCTCCCTGCAGTGCCGTAGCGCATGAACGCTCTAGCTCGACTACAATGCATTTACACTCCGGAGAGGTTTCTGCCAATTGTAAGTACATGTACTTATTTCTGACTTTCTGTGAAATCTTGAAGAAAAAATTATCAAGCACATTACCTACTTGATTATCGCGGTTATTCCTTTTTTAACATGTTGATAAAGCGTATAATTCAAAATTATCACGTTCTTTACGTATTTCAATTTCATTTTGTGTAATTTCTAAATGTAAATAAGACTTTTTTTTATATTAAGAGTGGAAATCGTGAACATGTTTAAGAGGAGATTAATTTTCAGTCGTACAGATCATCTCGTTTGGAGTAGGCCTACTTAACCAAAAAATATGAACTGGAATGTGCTTTAAAAAGAGTGTTTAACCCACTGCTTTGGTAGTGTGAATTACTCTAAATGACTCCAATATAACTCCTATAAGAAATGAATTATCTCTCCCATGACGATCGAGAGCTAGTACCAGCCGCTATTGTACACGCATGACCTTTGATATGTGGTAACGAAATCCTTTATAATATGTTTATAAATTATAAACATCCCATGTTCTCCCCTTTGCCAGGCTGTTTATTTCATTCTAATTTTGCATGTACATAACATAACACAGAGATACTAGTAGGCTTATTATTTGGAATATAAATGATTATGTTTACATACTGAGCTCTGTCATTGGTGCGATGCATATCCTTCTACTGGTGCTAATTATGATAAAGCATCGACAGTAATTAATGTTAACTTATGCCAGAGAGGTGATGTTATGCACACTGATAGCTATATACACACAATTTTCAAGATTTTTGACAGAGTAGGCCTACACTACCCTATTAAAGTACCCACTGTATTACTTAAAGCTACTTGTGCCCTAGAAAACAATGCCTATAAATCGGTGACCATTGATCTCTCATGATCCTCTTTTTCTTAAGAGCTGATTTGATGACATAACCACCTGTCAGCAGGGAGGTATAATCCCTCCTGGCCAAACTAGTGCATAGGGGCTTTAAAGGACGCACTAATACTTTTCAAATATCTCATTCATAAACCATTAAAATCAACAATTTTCAAAAATATTCATTACGATAAATGCTACACAGCTGCCAAGAATAATATAAGGAAAAAATGGATCATAACAATGATATTAATAATAGTAGTGATGACGATAATAATGATAACAATAATAACAAGAACAATAATGATAATAACAATAACGATGATAATTATAATAATGATTATAATAACAACATTTATATTGCACACATAATCATCACATGGGATGCTCAAGGCGCTTTAAGCTGCCCTCAGGTGCTCAAAGCATTCAATAAATAAATTCATATCAGATTTAATACACCTGGGTGGAGAGTGGCAAATGTAGTCTTGTCAAAGAACATTAGTGCCGCGTCGGGACTCGAACCGCGAGCCATGTGATCAACAGTTGTCTATTAAAGACCGTCAATACTACTGAGCTAGAAGGGATTAGACCACACAGCGAGGTCACTGACAGGTGGCTATCTCATCAACTCAGCTCTCAACTAACATAAGACAAAGATGATCATGGTGGACCAACAGGCACCGGTTGGGGTAGTTTTCTATATAGAGGGAGCAAGTAGCTACAAGTAGGACAGTGGGGCTTTACGGTTGAATTTACCTTCAGCAGGTTTCTACATCCGATTCCGATAGTATTGTGCTATCAAATTATCAGATTGATCAGAATGATGTCAGTTTCAAACTCTAATTGGATTTATTTGATTTGATTTAAATTATTTATTTCTGTTTGGTTTTCTTTTTCTTTGCCCTTTTACAAATATATAACAAACAAAACATTGCAAATTTAAAAAATGACAAAAGAAAATGTAGAGTAAAGAAAGGCTGGCGGGTAACTAATCGAAAATATCAAACAAATGGGTTGACAAAGTAAGCAAAGCTTGATAGCATGACTACCCTAATGTTGAATGTTGTTTGATAAAAAACTTTTATGAAATAAAAATTATCAATACTGTATTTTTTTCAAACTCAACGGCTTCTCATGCTGCGTCAGTTTCTTGTTTGGAAAGAAAATAACAAAGTAAAAATAACCAAAAAACGAAAATGTAATCATAACGAAAATCACTACAAAATGATACCAAAACACACAACGGGAACAAAATTAATAGATGAATTGGTAAAATATACATTCTGTAAAAATAGAAAGCGGATAATCCAGAAACGTATTTTCTTTTCTGACCGAGATCAACGTTAAGCATCATTGCAATTGCTCTCACGTATATTGTACGTCATTCGTTCTGATTGCCCATTAAATATGCATGTAATTTGACTAAAATCCGTTGTACTAACGCAGAAGGATTCATGTAGTTTTCAGCTTTCATCGCCCTATAGGCTATATTATATTTATATCCTGCATCATAAATCTATTTGTATTGATTGGTTGAGAGCTCGTCAGGTGATCAGAAATATTTCAACTATTTTAAGGTTACTTTGAAAAAGTACCATTTGGGAGTACTATTCGGGAGTAGAAGTATTATTTGGGGGTTGACATTTTTTTAAAGTCTTAATTAAATTATTTATATTTTTAATAAAACAATGTCAATTTTATATATTTGTATATATACCTGTAGTATTTATCAATACTCATGTGAGTTTAATTCAGTGACGTTTTCAATTTTTACATTGTGAGATACGAGTTTGAGATTCCACACTTTTTAGATTGTCAAAATGTTCGCTTCGCATTAGACTTTAGAGAATATAATTATATGAAATATATTTCCCTCTTTATTTATTTATCTTTGTAATCATAGGCTTACATGATGTTTTATCAGGGATATTTTAAATTATATTATTCCAAGTGTGTTTTAATGTGCTGTGGTCTATTTTACTGACCGTATATTAATACGGTCATGGTTTGAAGAGTGCCTTGTTTTTCCGAAGAAAAGTAAATTATTTCGTTATAAAAGGATTCCGCTTACTGATTGGTTTTCTATGTCACGTTGCTGCTTGAAACACTCAAGTGACTTGAAACACACGAATAAGCGTCATCCCATTTTCCTTGTTAGAAACGGTCGACTTGTATCTTTAACCTAATACGGCTTTTATAACACGTCTTGTATTATTATCTTTCTCGGCGAGAATCCGTTACGCTTATGTCAATATCATTAACAGTTTTGTTTATTGTTGCTATGCATGTCCAATTACCAGACATGAGTAAGCTATCTATTACGAAATTCTTTTTTGGTGATGTGGACAGATATAATTACTCCATGACATGCGATCGGAGTAGGCCTAGTAGTAGTAGCAGTAGTAGTAGTAGTAGTAGTAGTAGTAGTATAGTAGTAGTAGTAGTAGTAGTAGAGAATGAGAAGAAAACGAAGAAAAGAAAGAAAGAAGAAGAAGAAGAAGAAGAAGAAGAAGAAGAAAGAGGAAATCCGAACAAAGGAAGAACAGAAGGAAGGAAAATGAGAAAAGAAGAAAAGGAAGAGGAGACGAACGAAGAGAAGTATAAAAAGTAAATGGAGAAGGAGGAAAAGAAGAAGAAGAAAGAGAAGGAGGAGAAGAAGAAAAAGAAGAAGAAGAAGTAGAAGAATTAGTAGTACTAGTAGTGGTTGCAGCAGTAACTATAGTAGTAGTAGTAGTACGAAGAGAAGGAGGAGGAGGAGGAAAAGGAGGTGTGGAATTACTGGTAATAATTGTAAAGTAATATCGGTGAATTTCTTTGGGAAATAGATCAACAATAGTAACATGATATAGTAACAATACAACAAATTATATTGCCTTGCCCTAGGCAAGAGCTAAGTTCTTAACTTTTCATATTTTTGATGATCGAAATCCCATCGTACACAACGTACGGGCTTATACGCCTGATTGGAAGTCGTAAATCATTTTGATCATTACCATACATGTATCATAACAACAAGAAGTTCGGTCAATTAACTTAGCAAACATCGAAGGTAATCGACGACCAAAATTCCTGTATTATTTATAGGACATAACAACCATTTCTTCTGATCTACTCGTCTTAAACAAATCCCTGCAACGTCGGTTTTCTACTTGGCTTAATCTCCATATGACGCAAACTGATCACGTATGAACAGCATCTTTCAAATTCATCCCGTTGCCATGGCAGCCGACATTGAAACGGGGAAAAGTATCCCGCGAAATTAGCCGCGCGATCGAGTAGATACTCCGTAATGTCGTCTGCATACAGACTAGGTATGATGAAAGGCGAAGTTTTTTTTTTTTTTTAAACTTGCTACAATCTATTTAGTTTTCTACATTTGGCGATGGGCGTGGTACTCTTACAATACAGCGGAATGGGTCATACTAAGGAAGCACTACTTATAGAGTTGAAGAGGTATGGAGAGGTGTCGTGGTCTAGTGGATACGTCTTCGAACTGTTGATCTCATGGTTCGCGGTTCGAGTCCCAGAAACATACAAAGACTTCTTATTCTTATTTTGGGGAAGGGGCAGATTGCCCCCTCTCCTTCAACGGATTGATAGTCAAGTCGTGTTTCAGAATTTTAGTAAATTATTCCAATGAATGATGAATAGGCCTATAATTATCCAGTGTCACGTTAAATTGAATAATGTTCCATTTTGTTGAAAGAGATGTTTTTGCTACATGTAAGTTCAAAATATAGAGTAATCCTATCATAATTATATTGTGCATTTATCGGGAAATATAATTCAGGGTAGGCCTGTGGCCTAAAAACAATTAGGAAATCCCCCCCCCCCAAGAAAAGGTTCTTAATTCGACATATTCATCATTATTTTCCTCTTCTTCCCCCTCCTCCTCCTTTTCTTCTTGTATCATGTCTATCATCAGTTTTAAAGTCGTTATTAGTATTATCATTATCATCATTATTATCTTTAATAATTTTTTTTTCTTATCTGTCTGTAAATATTACTATAATTTCGGGGACCCCACTGAAAATAAGTTCTCGAGCTTTCGTGGGTTATCTTGTTCAAGCTGACTTAACTTTGATCTGTTATTCCTGTATATTGTTGTATGTTGGAAGCTTGGCTAATATAAATCAATCAATGAATCAATTAATTGAATAATAGACCAATAACAGAAGTAGAACGTTGAACAAGAATCTTACCAGAAGTCGTTTCTTGAGGTTGAACCCGTGGAAAGAGAACATGTAAATAATAATAATAATAATAGTGAACATTTATAATGCGCCATGTCTGTCAAAAATGACACTCCTGGCGCAGTTGTGTGGAAATTATATAATTGTGGGCATACGACCATCAAGTAATTCAAGAAAGAAAGTAAAATACACATAAGTTAAAGTTTAACATACTTCAGGACATAATTTGCAATACTGTAGAATAATACACTACAAATCATGTATATTCAGGACTCCTCAATCCTCGCTCTCTCTCACATGGTGCACCCGCAAGCCTACTGTATAATACAAATCATATTACAATAATAAAAGTTATATTCAAATCAAGCTTATTTCCGCTCAAATATGAATTAAAACATAGTACAAATATGTATGGAATCGTATTTCGAGCACCTAAAACACTGATATGAGAAAATAAAACAGTTACAGTAATTGTACGTTTAGATTTATATCTTGATATAATCTCGATGGGTATCATGTAAAGTTGTTATGGTAAATTACGACTGGGAAAAACGAGTGTGAAATTCACGTGTTTTTCAACAACGTGCTTGCTTATTGCTATATTACGATAAACATCACTACGTATAATCCGGTGACAGTATACATGTGCCTCGTACCTCGTTCAACTCCTGACCTTAAAAAACTTGATTCTGACAGATTATGGTATCAGCGATCATCACGTACACGTACACGTATATGCATAAATTACCAATTGAATGCGTAGACGTAGTTTACAGGCACTGTCGCTAATTTGATACTCAAACACAATGCCACGAAGAGTATTGAGCTGAGTCTATATCTATAAATCCGTCAGTCTCGGGTCGTGTCAGGATCAGATATATACAGAGCCTATGGTGTACAGTGGACCGTGCAGTCTGCATAGTCTACCAGTTCAGACACTCTGTCACGCACGGCGGCTGGCAAGGGGTTTGCGACTGCAGACTAGCTTGGTTGTAGTGATGCCTCCCCATTATTGTTACCATGGTTATCCATCTCTAATGATTAAGGATTTCGAACGAGCGTTTTTTCTTCTTCAAATGATATCCTACACGCTAGCAAACAAATGGGAAGATAAAAGATGACATCATTTTTGCAGGTGTGTATGATTTTTCGTTTAGACAAGTGAAAGTTTGCAGTAGCCGCCATCGATTATTTCTCAATTATGTATAAATTGTATAAACCCGCCCCAGTAATATACAATACCTCTGATTATTGTTGGTGCCTAAGGTTCTTGACGAAATTGAAGGAAAAATTACGGATTACCCATCGCACCTGTTTACGATATCAAGCCTCCCCAAAGGAAAACAAAACAAAAAAACAAAACGTAATATAACAAAACGAGAAAAAAAAATGATATTATAAAAGCACAGAATTATTTTCAAAATTTCGGTCATATTCATCCAGATGACAGTGAAAAATAAAAGTCACAGAAAGGATAGATATTAAGAGACGTAACTTTTCTCTCTATTGCCGTTGAACATTAGGGCCCGAATTCACAAAGCAAGGTTTGAGCTCAGACCAAGGTTTGAGCTCAAACCTTGCTTTGTGAATTCGGGCCTAGGTGTCATAAATGTCCGACGGAGGCCTGAGTCAAGGACTTGCGCCGTCCTTGACGCACTTGGAGCTGTAAAAGCGTGAATCCCAAGTTATCCCTCAGAATTATATTTCGATGGAATACATCACAGATGCCCCGCCCTCCCTCCACCCCCCAAAAAAAAAAACACACCACACCAAACCAAACCAAGACAAAACAAAACAAAACAAAACAGCACGTAACAAAACTAAAACATGTTAACGTGTGCTGATTTTTTTGCCAACGCACAAACTTCTTTCATCAGTTTTCACAGATAATACTTGATTAGCGCAGGTGAATAGCGTAATCGAAAACCACGGCTCATGTGCATAGGGCGTGATGACTGACGATTAAACGTTTATTCCTAAATGTCAGTTGTATTACGTACGTGTCTCGAAGGTTGTCTTTATGAAGCCATAATTACACGCCTAATTATAAAGATCAATGCAACTGCTTTCTTCGTGAAAAATGAGAGCTGTGCCTTCTTCGTCATATCCTTCGTACTAATTGCTGTTTACATCCTCTTGCATCTTTCATCTGAAAACATCATAGCGGAAAGAGATCTGATATGAAAAACATTACTTCATCCTTGCATTTCCAAGAGCTTTCCTCCTTCAGTATCTCTCCCCCGCTCTCTCTCTTTCTCCGCCCAATTTATCTTCTCATATTGCTCCCGGTATTGCTCCGATTGTCTCATTTTCGCCCGCGTGAACATTACCAGCACAAACCACTGACCTCTACCTCCTGTACGGATCATCGCCCATTCCCATTCATTATACGTTACGTACTAACAGGCTGTATTGTCTGACCGTTCATGAATATTCATGTTTTTGCTTACCTCGGCTAAATGTTTGCTTTTACAAAATTGAAAAATTACGGTGGGGGGTTGGATGAAATGGACATAATGAAATAGGCAGAAATGATCTATGATAATTCATGCTCTTTATGTTTCGTGTGCTCGACCTATAATCTTAAAATCGCTTGGGAAACTGAGTCCAAAGTTAGACTTGTTTCACATGTGTATTATAGGCAATGACGAGCTTGCAACCTATTTTGAAAAATTACGGTGGGTGAACTTTCAAAAGTCAATGAGACATGAGGGCTCCAATGAAAGAGCTAGTGATAACGTACGTCGGGGTGGATGTGCTTTTCGTTTAAACAAAACATGAATTTTTAACGATTTAAAAACAAAACGTCAATAGGCTAACATGTTAGGCTGCTGACTCTGACCAAGCTCTGACGATAGGGGGCGTTGTGAAATGAGACTAAACGGAGCCATATGTCTCTTTTATTCTTTCTCTTTAGTCTCTCCCTGAACCTTTTGTTTCTCTCTCTCTCTCTCTCACTCTACGTCCCTCTACAACCCCTCCTTTGCCAAAATGTTTCGTAAGACTTTACCCCCTCCCACTTCCCGAAACAAACACGTCCTTTTTTATTGGGCCGGGTAAGATTTTACTGAACTATTTTTAGAGTGAATATCATACTCCTAAGCATACTTCTTGTACTGCTATTTCATCCTTTAACGTTCTTACCTTTTATCTTACAGGATGCTTTGACGTCACAACATGAGCACTACGACGCCATTAATATCAGGTGTGTTCGGTGAAGCTACGGAGTTCGTCACATCAAACACAGATATGGCTATAGAGGGCCGCTTAGTAACCACCGAGTTAAGCACGTCGCCATGGGAACAACCCACATTACCTGGACCAGATCCAGGAACAACTCCACAGAACCAGGACCAAGACAACATCGTCATGACATTCGGAACGGTCTTGGGGACTATCGCTGCTTCCCTGATGTGCATGACGTGCATATTCGGTAACATTCTTGTAGTTACCGTGGTGCAGCGAAGTCGACGGCTGCAGAGCACGACGAACTATTTTGTGATATCGCTTGCGATTGTGGACTTAGTCATGTCTGTTCTTTGCATGCCTTTCATGATTGGTCTAATCATAGCAGACGAATGGGTATATGGTGTCTTTATTTGTAAGCTAGTGAGGTTCTTACAATACATGAAACCTGGTGCAACGGTCTACGTTTTAATAGCCATTGGCGTCGACCGTTTTTACACGATTCTTTATCCACTCAGCTTCAAAATCACTCGAGGAAAAGCGAAGAAAATGATTATCATTAGTTGGTCCATCGCGACTCTTATCTCATGCCCTGCCTTCTATTTCTTCATGCTAACGGAGCTTGCAGGAAACACAACAGTTTGTACGCCTTTTGTTTCCTTTGAAGCAGCCGGAATCATGTACATCACCGCTCTGCTCCTAATCGAATTTATCTTGCCCTTGGTCTTGCTCTTGATAACTTACGCGCGAATCTTTCGCCATATCTGGACGGTGGGCATACGCGGACGCGCGCTGCAGCGGACAATGAATAGCGTACCGCGCGCGAAAGTGAAAACCGTCAAAATGTTGATGATAGTGAGCAGTGTTTTCTTCGTCTCGTGGACGCCGTTCTTTGTCGTTCAGGAATGGTTTACGTGTGCTAAAGACATGACAGAGATCAGCCAATCAGAGGTAAACATTTATTGGGCCACGGTGTGGGTATCGCTGACGTCTTGCGCGTGGAATCCTGTCATATATTCGTGCTACAACCCGAACTTTCGACGGGGTTGCAAAGAGGTTTTCTGCGTCTCCACGATGAAGTGCTACCGGAAGGACACCTACGCCATTACGAACTCGTCCAAGTTCTCGCGTAAGAATCACGTGGGAGTGCTCACCGAGGATGTTGATGGAGGGCGCTCGTTCACGTCCTACCGTGCGTTTGATCGCGATGCTAACGGCGATAAAAAGATGGCGTGGCCTCTGCCTACTACTACGTCCACAACCTATCTCTGACAACACTGAGTCAATGGAAATCCTTTACAAGGATATTCACAAGCCTTGCCATCTCTGCACAACTCAGATAGCAGAGAGAGAACAATTATATATTTGATTATGTATTTATTTATAAATATTTTACTTAGGCACCGTACGGATTGGAAGTTTCCTAGGTAGATTAAGAACCGATTTGATGTACCTTCTATTGAAGGAAACCGTTGCACTAAGAGATATACGGCCTGATTGTGTGCTATTTTCTTTTAAATGGTCGAAGCTGGTTCAAGCCTTCAAGGTAGTTCCTTTGTAGACCCCTTCTTATTCCTTCTTACGTAAATGTTATTGATGTATAAACACGCGAGTCCAATGACACCGGTTGGAATAGGTTGAGGCCAGCGCATGCCTAATAGTTAAGTCTCCAGAACAAAGTCCAATGGTATTTGGTCATTTTCGTCTTTTCCTTACGTTTCTATCTATAACAACAGGTGTAAGGAGGACGATAATCGATAACGATTTGATACGGATTTATTGTGCTACAAAGCTGCAAATGAACTATAAAGACCCCTACCTAAAGCACAACATGTACACGTCCAATAAAAGGAAATAGGTATAATTATATTCATTTGAGAAATAATTTGATACCTAAGTGAGTATCGTAACATTCCAATTCCAATTCTAGGGCTGATTTGACGGTCCTATTAAATAAGGTAGTTTGGTGTGCGCGCTTGATTATAAATATGACAATAGAAAAGATAAAACAATTTTTGGCAATCCACATTTTATAAAAGCATAAAATGCTGAAAAGGGGACGTCTTTTATATATGTTCTCTCCGGCTTTGTTAAATTTGTTTTCTTGTTAGGGAAAGGTTTTGTGATCTAATAAAATTCCATTGGGTTTTACCGGTACATTTTTCTAGGATTGGAAAGAATAGACCTGGTTGCAAATTGTGCAAAGTTTCTATCATAAGCTTTGATGATACAGAATGAGCTGTCCTGGATATTCCAACTTTTGTGTGAAATTGGCATCAAATAAGGCCGAAAGATATCCCTAAATCTCATTCTATGTCGTACTCGATGTTATTTAAAGTCTCTCTTAAAGTCTTAAACCCTTGCACATTGGTGTAGGGATGTCAAGACTTGTAAGTGAAACGAACAACTTGGGACGTAAATAGTGCTGTTAATTTTGTCCTGTTGTTTTATTGATGGTAATAATGTTTTGTCGCATTCCTAATGCATGTAGTTGATTGCAATCCTGCCGAATCACTAGGAACGGAATTGATAATGAGCAAACGCATCACGAACAAATATATTATGGCAGGCATTTGATGCCATAATGATCAATGTATAAATATTCGATTTTGTCCCCCAATCTATAAAATATAGATTTATTATTATTAATATTACTATTATTATTGTGATTACTATTATAATTATTAATTTCACTATTCAAATCAATATTATATTGTATTGATAATAATAATGACAATAAGTATGATTTATTATTAGCCTATTATTATTATCATTGTTATTAATAAAAGCATTATAATAATATAATTGATATTGTTATTTTTATTTTCATCATTATCATCATCAAAATAATTATTTTGATTAATCAAAAGGTCCATCTTTTCGGGAGCTCGATTTATGGCATTGAGGGCCTGCCATAAGACAAAGAAATGCCAGTTGATCAAAGTGCAATGCTTTTCCTGTTATACATGTGTACATATTCCTGTTATTCGTCATGAATGTGCAAATAGCCCGGTTACGAAGACAAGTGCGTAGGTCTATTTTTATATTGTGTGACTGTGTGTTCATTAACGATTTCAACTTATATATATATACATATGTTCCATGGTTTTCTTTGTATAAATGAATGGTATCCAGAAATCAAGATTCAATTAACTCCAATGAATTTGTTCAGTGTGCTGGCTATATATTATAGGAAAAAACCCAGTTTGTTATTTCAGTGACACATATATTGCAGGGCATTCTGCAATCGTGGCATGTACAATGTAGATGTTAATGTTGTCCTAAAATGATATTCATGACTGTGCCTTTTCTAGAATATGGATATTTTGTCGCGAACATAAATTATGTCGACTAAAGTATCTATACGGTATTATTGTTACCTTCTCCTCATACAATATGACATTTTACTGTAATCTGCATTTGAAAAAACATTACCATGTATTCCCACCACTACATTTATAAATTATTTTTTTATGGGTGTGTCTGGAGCTATTAGGGACTTTAAGATTTGCATGACGACATAGTGGACTGCTACGTGTGACATCCGTTTAAGACAATGTGATGTCCTTTTAAGGCACTACCAGTGCCTTAAAAGGACATCACACGTAGCAGTCCGCTATGTCGACATGCAAGTCTATCAGCGTGTCCACACACAAAACAATTTATCCCGAAACTCTATAACGATACGTCGTATAAAGAATCATCGTATACATTCCAGGATGTCCACACACAAGAAACGTCGTCACTAAAGAATCATCGTATAAATTCCAGGGTGTCCACACACACAAAAAAGTTATCCCGAAACTCTATAACGAAACGTCGTATAGGTGCGCAGTTTGCTACTGCGCAGTCGAAACCGAAACAGAAACACATGTGCAGCACCACTAGTACTAGTATTTGCATTGAATGTGCCACTGGAACAATGCATGCAGTATATTTATGTATAATCAGCTGGCTGCGCAGCGGTCAGCTGGAAGCAGAAATGAGAGCTCATATCTCCTTTCGCTCGAGGTCACGTTAAGCCCCGCCCAGTTAGACTAGTTCCGTCCACACACAAAATGTCCGTGATTCTTTATCGAGTTTCAGTTCGAAACGATGCCCAAACCTGCGTTTCGTTAGACTAGTTTCGTTATACGACGTATCGTTAGTGAGCGTCCACACCTACAATTTTGGTCGTAAAACTATCGCGAAACGGTATCACTATCGCGAAACGGTATAGCTAATCATGACTAGTCACTGAAAATGTTGTGTGTGGACAGGGGGTAAAAGTCCCCAATGTCTGGAGTCGGATGAAGGGGGGGGGGGGGTGATTGAGAGGGATAGTCGCATGAAATAACGGACCAATCAGAAAGTACTTCTGCTGACGTAACTATCACTCTCAACTTGCTATGATTGCAAACGGCCCGAAATTTGGCAAGATTTTACGATTATTTTGGTGAGATTTATCACTTTACCATTGTTATGTCACCATACGAATATTGCTGATGTGGAGGGACGGATTATTTTATAAGCACAAGATGTATTAGTGATAAGGCTGGTGTACTTTAAATGCCATCTCGGAAAACAGATCAAATGCTCAATTTATTCTTAATTATAAAATGGTGCCTTTCTTGCCACTGTATGTAACTCTAGGCCTATAGCACTTCTATATTTCATGTATTAAAAGCCTATGTATAAAATGTATATCACTTTTCTGACGTGTGCGTGTGCAATAGAAACTTCAGTGACGAGTATTTTATAGTGATTCAATTTTAGTTGTTTTAATTTAAAAGATCATGTATCTATTGTCGACAAATTTTACATATCCTTGCAGAATCAGTCATTTCATCTTGAATCTTGTCAGGTAAATAACAATCCACACATTTTCTGGATTTTGTGAGCTCCAACATGCATTTTTCGTTATGTTTTCTTTGTATGCATTAATTAAACAACTAATGAAAAAAAGTAAGCCACGACCGTATATTTAGTTGGGAAAGATCAAACAAATTTGTGTATATTTTCCAGCTGCATACCGAAATATATAAACTAGACTATCCATGTCAAAGGTATTGTAAGGAAAACTGAAGCAATTAAGATTTTCTGTTTCACCAATTCTTTGAAAGATTGTCATAAATTAACCGTTGAGTCGTACAATGTGGTTGAAGTGCTATCATTATTGTTCGTTTTGGCATGAAGTATTTTACCTGGGTCTTTATTTTACCGTGAAGCTAACAAGTATACTTCTGCTTCTGTAAGAAAAAATTGGATGAAATTTTAAGACACATTAGCATGGGTTCTCTTCGGAAATTTGATACCATCCGGGTATTAATTTTACTCAGATATTGATCAAGGGGAGTGGCCTTCACTTTTACGACCACTTTTTACACTCACCAAACGCCCCATAAGGAAATTCATCGTATTAAATTTTTCCTCTCCCAAAGACTCTCCTGAGACTTAGGATATTTTCTTGGTGTGACATCAATTCGCATAAAAAATAATTAGACAACATACCATAGCGAATTCAAATTGGCCACCTCGCTTCCAGATTGTGAGATATTGATTGCACAAATATAGGTAGTTTAAAATCCAAAAGGAACACAATTTCTAGCGACCCTTCCCCCCCACTCCCTCCCTCGTGCGTCTCATTCCTTTGGGTGTGTAATGATGAATTTAAAATACCATGACATTTTACCAATATTTGGACTGTTTATGTATTAAATGATTCGTTAATTTGAATAACGTTAATAACGTATTTTTTACCTTTCTCATACATATGTTTCACTTTTGTAATTTGTGTGCTCTCTCTCTCTTTCTCCCCTCTTCCCTCTTTCTCTCTCTCTCTTTCTCCTTTTCACGCATGCACTCACACTTACACACACACACACACACACACACACTCTCTTTCTTTCTCTCTTCCTTGTTTTGTTGTCTTTGTCTCTTTCCTTGTTCTCAGTTTCTCTCTGCCCCCCCCCCTCCCCTCTCCTCTCCCTCTCCCCCTCTCCCTATTTATTCCATTCTCTCACATAACCTTTCCATCTTTCTTCAATCTGTATGTCAGCAGTGATTATCGTATTGTACATTTTGTAATTTCAAGTGATACGATCATCTACAAAATTGTGATTTCCTATGACACAACTGAGATCAGAGAACAAAGCTTCGTAATAAAATATCAACTTACAAATGGAAAAAGACGGGTGTATTATTTCTTTTGTCGTGTTTTTCTTTCTATTTCAGGTGAATTCTGGGCGCTTTGTTCACCATATTTCACTATTCTATGTACAGTCATTGGACAACTAATGAAAATAGTTTTTTTTCATCAACCTTCAACAAGGTTACCGAGTCACTTTAACCCCACCTCCTCTTTGTATAAAAAAATAGGGACTTTTAGATTTGCCCGACGGAGAACGTGGATTGCCCTTTTAAGGCAATGTGACGTCACTGCCAGTGCCTTAAAAGGGGCATTCCACGTTCTTCGTTGTGCAAATCTAAAAGTCCCTACTGACGTGGTGATGCCTTGGCACAGGAACGGGAAATAGCTCTATGGGCGGCTTTATCAGAAGATGGCGCAAGCGCAATTGAATACACTATTATTACATTACAAAAATTGATACAGAATGCTTATATAACTGATTTATAAAATCACGTTTTATTTGGTTCAATAATTACACTCATGTCGGCAAGTTCAGGTCATATTGAATCCAGTGCACGGCAATAAATACTTTTTTCTTCAACAGAGCACACTTAAAGAATATAATAAACAAAGATAACATAAAAATACAATTATACCGAAGATTTATGTACGTTTTGATGGTTGATTTATTTTTGGATCATTATGGTTGGAATGATTTTATGTGTCTTACCTGAATTAATTTACAGTTAAAGTTAATCAAAATGGAAATATTGAAGGGGTATTGTATCATTAAAATAACGTGAGTTGAGTCAAACTCTTTCTTTATGTTTTTTTTACCCTCGCTTTCCAAATTAAATGTAGGGTTTAATACAATAATTGTTTCCTATGAAGATTACACAGTGAAATAGAGCAAAAAGACACTTTCAATTAAAAAATTCACACAGCAATATACGAATCAAAATTTTATATAAAAATATATTTCGAAAAAGGAAAAAAAAATCAATAATTTAAAAGCAAACATAAGATGAACTTTGATAATAGTATGAATGAATAGGCCTACTTGAATACAACAAATACATTCAAACCTTAATGGCCACCCCTGTCTAAAGGCCACTTAACTTAAATGCCACGTATTATTAAAAAAAGTATTAACCAAAAAATGTATATTTTGTCCTCCTCGACACAGAATTATAGACATAATATATTTGACCAAGGTTTATATTCAAATGGTACATGACCGGTCATCTGTTCAATTCCTGAATAATTCATGAGTTTAGGGTCGGTAGAAATATAATCGTTACTCAAGAGTGTCAAGCGCACTACTTGTACATGTGAAATTGCGCCGGGGGAGAGAGGGAATAAACATATGGCAGACTTAAATTTGCCCCCATTTGCCCATCCCTCTCAAAAACACCAAGTAATGCCCGGTACACAAGTCTAATGAGTGATTCCGGAGTCTTTAGACAAATAACAACTGTGACAGCGTCTTGGTAGGTTTTTTGAAAGTATTGGGATGGCATGGGTCATTTCTTTATGTTTTCGAAAGTATAAGGGTCACTTGGGAAGAAAAAAAAGTATAATAATTACGTTTCTTATCGTAACTACCAGTTATCAGATATGTCTTTACGTAATCTTTAATATCCTTAAGACTAATTGAGTTAATAATACATATTATATATAAAGAAAGATAACAAAACATTCTCTGCACACTTAATAATATCGTCATGATAATATTGCAAAACACATGTACACTGCCCAGCACACACAACACAATAAGAAAAAAGGTTAAATGAACGCCTATAAAACATAAAACTACCACAGCAAACAGAACAATAATTATTTATACATTTGGATGTTAAGCTAGATATCAAGGTTGAAACTATAAATATGCAGCATTCTAACATAACTGTAAAACAAAGAAATGGGTTTACATTAAAAAGAAATTATATAACAGATTTAGTATCATTCGATCTGGTATCGCAATCTTTTGCGACGAAAACTCGCATCAACCCCCAAAAAACTAACCAGTGACAAAATAAATAGTAAATCATTGAAGATGTTCATCTCATCTGATTTCATCTAATGTTATGACAACATTTCTTTTATTGCAGAATTATTAAAAACGAATCTGTTCTTGTAGGCTTCGTCCCTGAAAAATATGCTTGCCACCCAGCCAGTGACAGCTTGCCAAAAACGGGTAATTTTCACTAGTTGTGAAAAAACACACACGATTTTTCATCATTAAATTCTACATCATCTGGTAGTGAAGACTGAAGAGAACCTATAGATGGCATTTAGATATCAAGTTACATAATTGAAATTCAAGTTCAATTGCATTGTTGACCTTTGGAATCAAGCCGAAAGCAAAACTATGGAGAGTAATTACATTTTCTCAATATTGAGTTACCTTCTGAGATTATAAGTACACCCGACGGGGATTCCTTAATATCCGGCTCAAAGAAAAGAATTAAAAATAAATCTCAAAACAGAATTACAACAACATAATATAATGTGTATCCCATGCACGGGGGGGGGGGGGGGGGGGGTACTCACATGTTAATACATACGGGGATGTGCTGATCTAATTATAATGGGTCGCTTTTTCAGCAAAAAAAACCTAAACATGGATCACATTTTTTACAAAATTGTCACTAACATGAGTTCTTTTTTCCCAAATATCAAAATAAATTATGAAATATTGGCTCATATTTCAAGAAAAATCTGCCAAAATTACCCTTAAAAATGGGTAGGGGTTTCGAGGCTTAATCGGCACACCCCCGGCCAAACCAAAGCTGAGTACCCCCCCCCCCCCCAATCTTTTGCATGCGCGCACAACGTATAATTGTCTTTCATTTTAATTCTTTTATTTAAGTTATCAGCAAAGTTGATTACAAGGGTAGAGTTCAATTCACACAGAACATAGAAAATAAGGCAAAAGTAATATCTGAACCATATTTTTAGTCTCTGTGTGTTACAAACATTTCAAGAGATAGCACTTTGAAATGTCAAAAGACGGGAGGGACTCCGTCCATAATATTATCGGTGGCAGCAAAAAGTGTAAATACTTTGTAGACGCAAAGAAACATAATTATGTGACGAGATATTAAAAACAAAAATAGTTGACGGCAATACACTACCGATATTGCTTGAAACATTGAAATATGTTTTCCCCCAACATGAAGAAAATTGATTTATCATGACTGCATACGAGAGAACATCAACATGTTGAATAGTATATTTAATGTGAGAGAAAAACAAACATAATGAATCCTTTAGCAATAATCCATCGAAAGGAGGTGTTGTTTACTAAAGTCATGTATACATTAATAACAACATAAAATACATTTCTTATCCAGTACCAATAAGGAATACAGAGTTTATTCACAACATAAAATAATGATAATGTAAATGCTCCTTTTAAGGCTCTACAATTAAACCGCGGCAATTTTGTTTTCTTCATGATGACGCAAAGTGTAATACGCTTCACAATTTTGTATAGATAATACAAAGCTCTCTGAATGCGCGCAAGTAATCTGTAACATTTTGCCATAATAAACCCCAGATAAGAAATGTACCTATAATAAGAACATAAAATGCATTTCAGTTTTGTACTCTATACAATTATATCATATAAAATATTCTTTATTTAAACATCTAATTTTGATCATTTAGCTTCAATTTGGAAGATAATTTTGGCGTAGATTAGCACACTTATCAGTCACATTTTAATAAAATTGCACTTCATATAAATCTATCAATATATATTTTATATAGTTATAATTAAAATGCTTTCTTTGGCGATATTCTAATTACTGTATTAAATACTAATTTTATTAGCACCTATTTTTCTTTTTGAAGCACAATTGATTGTCTGGGTATGCGAGCATAATACTAACTATACATACTTATAGTAAGACCATATGATTCGCATACAGAATAACGATTTAACTCTCATCTCTATATGAACAGTATGATCAGCATGAAGGTGACGCATTATTATCAATGCATATTTTGATGTCGCTCATTTTTTTTATTCACACAATGCGTCTTCCTCCGGAACAAATGTGTAATAATATTTGTATATTCAATTGAAGACGTACAAATGCCGCATCTTCCTTTTTCTTCATCGTCATATTATCCAATTGACCTTTAAAAGTTTGCGACAAATACATGTATTTTTAAAATCTTATGTCGACATTTACCTAAAAATATAAATGGCTATTTGACATATGCCATTCAAGTAAGTTACGTCATCGCATTAGACTATAGGGCTTCAATTCTAATGCTACAAGAAAACAAATTGTATGTCATCTTTTACTCAACCCTTTATTTAATACTAAAATTGTTATGAGCCTCTTCTTAAACAATAAAAAACATGTTTGCGCACTATTTCAGTATCTATATCCATATCTAATATGTCTTGTTATAATGCCCGAAGTTTCTCTCCTTTCTTTTTACCAGCCGGCTGGCTATTGGGTAATGCATGTAGAGTGACTACACTTTACTGTTCATGGGGCCTTTACCTATTCGGGGAGTAAAAATAGAGAACAGAAAGACAAAAATTAGTTTGATCAAGCTTATGTCACTGTATAAATAAGAGTGAAGACTTATTCAGATATGAATCGGCAAAACCGCGGCGTTTTTTTTATGATGATGACGTTAAGTGTAGTCTGCTACAGATTTAAACGTATTTGGTTACATGTATAATATAACCAACACAGAAGTAGTCAACACGTAAAGGCGTGATTATGAAGATGTGATGATAATTGTTCATTGTTTATTTACGAAACTAGTAATAGGATTGCAATTCTGCCGTGCAGTAAGTCTTTAAGAAAACCATAACTTGTTGAAAAAAACAATACAAATTGAATGAAATTATGAATATTAATACTCACTACCGACCAAAGTGGTGAAATGGTCTTCAATATTATCATAACTGTCACTTTTTAACACCCTGGACAAAAATCTGATGAACAATATTGTTTTTTGGAGGGGGGGAGACGGGGGGGGGGGGGGAGGAGGTGATGGTGTTCGCCACACACATCTCCACATGTGTGCCCCTCATAGTACATCCAAAGACATGAACAGGTACACGCACATTCACCCACGCACCCCTCTTGAGCGAGGCTCCAACCATACTGCTTCTATCAATCAGTGTTATTTTTCACCTGGCTTCTCTATGTGGTGTTCCAAGATGACGCTTCCCTCCCTCTGTGAAGGCCTTGGTTTAACTTTGATCAAGTTGTCTTTGTTGGGGGTTGATGTCAGTGGATGGGATTTCCTCTCCACAGCCTTATGGTCATCCTGGGGCAATAGAAAGACAATGGCAACTGTGAGTTCTTCGACCTACTCAGATCTGTAACTAATCTTCTTAGACAGCTTTCTCACAAACGCCTAATTAAATGTTGATTATCTCACAATATAAATAAGTTTAACTATGTAGGCCTAATCAAATAGTTTTGCTTCAATGAGAGTCAGATCGACAATGTCATAATCATAGACCACTCAAGGCGCGTTTCTTTCTCTATTAAAAAGTGCCGAAAAGAGACATCTTGATTCTTTGCCAATTCACAAGATTTTTTGGGATGACATTATGACACAAGGACACAACAGCAAAGAATGTTTTTGATTCACACTATACATTACATTGTAAGACGATATTATTGATTCATAAATACAATCTATTAAATGAATAGACTTGAATAGGAAACAATGTTTTAAAGCCCCACGGTCCTACTTGTAGCTATTTGCTCCCTCTATATAGAAAACTTCCCCAATCGGTGCCAATTGGTCCCCCATCATCCTCTTTTTCTTATGTTAGTTAAGAGCTGAGTTGATCAGATAGCCACCTGTCAGTGACCTCGCTGTGTGGTCTTATCCCTTCTGGCCCAGTAGTATTGACGGTCTTTAAGCTTACCGTCCATGCTGACACTGTACTAGGTCCATTGAGTGGCTTTGCAGAATTGACTGGAACAACTTTACGTTGCTTCCGGCCATTAGATCCAACCTTCCCTTCCTTGCTATCACTCTTCTGTGGTTGGTCAATCCTGGAATTAGGCTGTCCAATCAAGGCTAGAGCATGGTCAAGCTCCCGCTGTTGCTTAGCAACTAGTCTTTGAAGTGACAGATTCTCTTCTTGCACACGCATTATGTCTCGACCTTGATCATCCTGGTGTTGATGGCCCATTCCAACAGTCCCACCCGTGCGATGATTCCGGGGAGTTATCGGCATCGGTTGAAGACTGCTACTCAAAGACGAGTTCAGGCTTCTGTAGGGGTCCGTCGGTAGGACATCCCGTACAGGATACGGAACGACACGCGCCCTCTGCGTCCGAATTGGTGAAACGCTCACCCCATACGCAGGGGCTGCACCATCAGAACGCATCTGCGACGGGAGGAACTCGTACTCGATTGGCGGTCGTCGTATCGAGTCGTAGAGATGCTCACCACTAAGGTCCATCCCAAAGCTTGTTTCATACACAGGAATGCTCCTAGATGGCATGGCAAGTCTTCCTTGAATCATCCCTGGCAAGACGCTATCATCCAGTGCTTCGTAACCATAGTGACCACGATGCCGAAGATACCCCGAGTCCTCTAAGTCTTTACCAAACTCTCTTTCCCCCAGACTTGACTGCCCATTGCTTGTAGTTGGTGTGTCTCCCTTTGTTTGTTCGCTTGTGTTGCCTAAGCTGGATGAGCTAAGAGCAAAGGCATCGTCTAAGATGCGATTTATTCTCTTCCTCTCCTCAGCCCATTTCCTTCGAAGTCTGACCTCCCTTTCCTTCTTCTCAGCAAGTTCTTTAGCTTCCTCCTGTAGAAGAGATCGGGACGATTTAATATTGGTTTAGGGGGTGGCTACTTCAAGCATTAAATTCTTTTCGTATTAGGCGCTATTTAAGGACAGATTATTTTATAATTATTATACTTCGATTTCAGTGCAAGTTGCAAGTGTTGCTAGTAATGAGTTTTAGAAAACACGACCGAGGTCCACGCACAGGCACATGCCAGAGTTTAAGTGTAATTTAAATCGGAATCCTTGACTCTGGAGATCACAATATAATTAAAGCTGTAAAGCTTACCAAACATTATAAAATTCTACCGCCATCCGATTTTGGAAGAAGTCGCAATTTCATTTCATAGATATAATACAGGGCCCTGTAAATAAATATTTACAATCCTGAGCATTGTGATTTGACACGTATATGTAATCACGTCTAATATAATGCTATTCCAAATTTGTCTAAAATTGGATAGCAATCGGATTGTACAGTATGTGTTGGGCTATTTATGATCAAACGTAAGTACAGTGCGTCCCAGAAACCCGAGAATTATCGATATTTTATCATAACTTAATGAAAGGGCAGAAAATTAACTTTTTGGAAATGTGATTTTCTCTTTGAAATTCAGATACCGTTCGCCAAATTCATTTTTGGTACCCTTTCTTCAAATGTTTTTAATCACTCATGCGTGAAATATGCATCATATGAGTTGCATCAAATGAAAGAAGAGGATCTAAGCTATACAAATTACAATCGTGATTAAGTTATGATATAACATCGACAATTCTCGGGTTTTTTCTGGGACGCACTGTAGTATGCAGGAATTACCTGAGAAACAGATGGTGTCATTGAGAGGAGCCCTTGGACAGGTTGAGGAGGACCTCTTCTAAGAAGCTCCTCGATTTCTCTCTTGATGTCTTCATGATTTTGCGCTGGCGGAGCCTATGATTACAAGAGGAGAGGTTTGGTAAATTATTCGTCCCTAGATTGTATTCTAGATTGCATTGTTCTTAGGTGTTTAATTGATATAAATGCATGTTAGAGAGGAGGAATGTGAATTCTTAAACACATTTTCAATGTCTGAGATTTGACAAACCTAATTATGTGAATGATTTTCCTTGGACTTGAAATGAAAAGGAAACAAAATGTTGTACATGGGTGTCAAAAATTAAGTAGGGGCAGAGCAGATACTTTTTACATGAAACCGTCGAATTGATTAAAATATTTTTCTTTTTAATGATTCAAGGCTCAGGTGTTCAACACAAATTGAGTGCATGACTTACAGCGGACTCAAGAGGGCGGGTTCTGATCAGCCTAACAGCGGACTCGTTAATGATTCCTGTTGGTCCAGGTATTTCACTCTTCCTTTTCTACACAGATCATAGAGAAAGAGAGAGAGAGAGAGAGAGAGAGAGAGAGAGGAGAAAGAGAGAGAGAGGGAGAGAGAGAGAGAAATAGAGAGAGAGAGAGAGAAAGAGAGAGAGAAAGAGAGAGAGAGAGAGAGAGAGAGATAGAGAAGAATATAATTAATCAGTATTGTTAACTGATACTCCAGTCTGATTACTTTGCAATAGTCACGAATCGAATTCGTATGGATTGAAGAAGTATGGAACTATTTGCTACCATAGAATATAATATATGCCAATGTCAAATGCCAAGTTGTATTAGTGTTCAGGTGGTGCATGCTCCGATAAAATGAGCAAAGGCTTCCACCTAATGTTTTTACAAATCATTATGTTTCTGCATAGCTACAACACCGTGATCTTCATTTATTTACCTATCTTAAACCAAAGTTGATGGAAGAATAAAACTGAACAAGCCTTCAATGAAACACGGCTAATTCTGATGATTTACTGTTCTTTTAGAGGCAGATGGGTCCAAATCTTATTGATAACTTCACATCTACTCAGGACAGTATATTGATTCAATAACAAAAGGTCTTAACTCGTTCCTTTGGCTTACAACAATTTTGTCATAGATTCATTGGGTGGAGACCTCTTTTTTTTTTAGGCTAATGTTATTACCAATCTATTTCGTGTGTAGGGGTTGTTCAAATTACTTCTCATTGCCGTCATGCATTTCCATAATTATGATATAAAAAAGTTCGATACATCTTAAGTTCGTACTCGTTATGCCCTGATCAATTTGAAACAAATTAATTCCTAGTTAAATACAAAACAACAGCGAGATTTTAGATTAAATAGTAGTATCTTTAGTGATTTATTGCTTTTTAGAGACAAAAGGTAATCGAGGTCTTAGAAATTTAATGTTTCCTTATCTAAGGAAGACAGAATAGGAGGTCTTACCCCGTCTCTTGGCTTCCAACGGTCTGTCCGGGTTACTTGCAGCTGTCTGGAATTTAATACCAAAGTGAAGAGAAAGGAATATCAACACTTATCCAATGCTTAAGGCCGTCTACAAATTGATACGTGATGAATACTTGCAAAATTGGTGTGTTCCGCATTGAGATCCTTGATGTTTGTCTTAAGAAAATTGCAGAGACAGGAGAATCAAAGGCTGTAAAATTATATCGTATTACC
Organism: Strongylocentrotus droebachiensis; assembly: GCA_035222895.1. Taxonomy (NCBI): domain Eukaryota; kingdom Metazoa; phylum Echinodermata; class Echinoidea; order Camarodonta; family Strongylocentrotidae; genus Strongylocentrotus; species Strongylocentrotus droebachiensis. The sequence goes on from JAVYIG010001854.1 coordinate 262,866, forward strand.
TGTATAATTCATGTTCTGATGCTGCAACATGTCACTGATTAACCTTGTGCTAAACAAGTTATCCAATCAAGTCGACTTCTACTGAAATGTTTATACATTTCAAAATGTGATGCACAGGGCTATAAAAACTCCCTTCGGTTGTTTTTTGTCATCTGGACAAAATTCACATATAACTACTTTACGAACTGCTTATTCAACCTGCGATTAATGCCACATAGTGTACATGCTCCATATGTTTGATGCATGTCACTTTGTGCGTGTGACAAAATTCGATTGTAGAGGTCCATCGTTTGTTTCATTAGTATTGATCCAAGCAGGCAAAAGGTTGAAGATTTAATTCATAATTAGTTCTGATTTTTTTTTATTCTCACCTTGCAGTTGGATTCTTGATCCCCTGCTCATCCGCACCACCAAGAACTGCATCAAACTGAAGGAAAAAGATGGACGATAATGCAGGCGCGGATCCACGGGAGGGGGGGGGCGACGGGCCCGGGCCCCCCCCCCCGAAAAAAAAAGGAAAGGAAAGGAAATGAAAGGAAAGGAAGGAAAGGAAAGGAAAGGAAAGGAAAGGAAAGGAAAGGAAAAGGGAAGAAAGAAGGGCTAAAACACGAGTTAGGAGTGAACCCAGGGCCCTCACCTATTCGTATATAGGCCAAGCTCCCGCGGTTCAGCTGGACATGCGCCGAGCTTTGGGTTGTTTTCAGGTCAAAACTAGCCCTAATTCGTGTTTTAGGCCTATTATTATGATAGAAATAAAATACCGATGATCTCTCTACACTAGGGCGTACAAGTTACAACGTTCAAAAGTATTTCAGGACTCGGTTAACTTCAGGTCCATCTGCCAAATCATCATGCTGTTACACAGTGTACAGGGTCCGCGGTATGGCGGGGCTTGAGCCCCCCCCCCCCCCCCTCTTATTTTAAAAAGTATTTTAAAGAGAAATAGAAAGAAACCAACCAAGGGCAAGGCCCCGGAAAAAAAAAATTCCTGCAAAATGCGAGACCACATATTTTATCTACATAAAAGCGCGACTTAGCAAACGTAATTAAGGAAAAAAGCACGAAAAAATAGCAAATGCGAAAAGTAAAATCACGGAGGCATCGTGAAGCATGTCGGCAAAGCTTCCAAATTCGGCAGTTCGCGGATTCATAAAATTAGTTCCGTAAAAGTGGTTGTAAAAGCCTGATTTATTCAGAAAATTACCCATTTTTATCGCCAGAATCTGGGTAATTCAGTTGAACAGGTTCACAGAAGACGACCTGTCAGTCTAAATTTTCTTTTTCAATCTGCCCATAATGTAAATTATACCTAATAAAATTAGTCTCATGCACATCGTTTATTAGTGTCACAGATGGGTTGTTACTGTTACACATTATGGACAGATTGGATAGATGCGTAAATCAATAAAAATTAAAATCAGTATACGATGCGAAAAGGATTCTTCTCCAGCTTCCGGAAACCAACCTGGGATTTGTATTGTGTCCTGCAGGACGTAGTTACTCACCTCTTTTGCATAATGTGTGCGTGAGATTTGGTTCTTTCTTATACGTGCCCCTTTTCATCTCCGATGAGTGCATGCCCTTATTAAAATTTGAGAGGTGCCCCCTTTAACTCTGTAATAAGTGCCCCTTTTCATCTCTGATTAGTGCCATTTTTCTTCTGAAAATTGCACTTTTTCCGTTGTCATAAGTGCCTATTTTCATCTCTGGTGAGTGCCCCTTATAAAGTACAAGGAGTGCCCCATTTTCACCTCTGGTAATTCCCCTTTTTACTTTGACATGTGCTCTTTTTCACTTCAAATAAGTGTCATTTTCCCCTTTGGATATGTGCCCCTTTTCCTTCCCCCATAAAAAGTGCTCCTAATTTAAAGGGATTAAGAGGAACTTTTCTTTAATTCCACCCGAGTGTGGCTCGCTACGCTCGCTCGTATTTAAAGTTGATATAAATATGGTTCATATTAAAGATCTTTTCAGTCTTTCATGATTAGATTGTGCTTAAAACCCCATCAGGATTTTTTTTCCTTCTTTATAAGATGTAATTTTGTTCACTGCGACCTCACAAATCCAAATTTTTTGCTCGCTCGCTTCGCTCGCTCGCAAGAATTATTCTTACCATCACAAACCAACTACAAAGTAAATGCTTGAACAGTATGGACCATGTTAAGAGAGAAACAGACATTGAAATCATCCCTGTAATCACATTGTAGGGGTATATACCAATGTCTAAAAAAACCTGTAAATTTTCGCTTTGAGGTTTCCCTTAGTAGGTGCCCCTTTCTCCCGGAAAGTGCCCTTTATTGTTGATGCCCCCCACACCCTTTGAATTACCTCATTTGCCCCTGGCCTGCTCAAACCTCCAAGCTTCCAGGGGCGCCGCCCCTGGACCCTACGCCAATTTACGCTACGCTCTACCTGTTCATAAATACTTTAGCCCCCCCCCCCTACTTTGAAAAAACGTTCACCGGGGCCTGATGTGAGGTGTTTAAAGCTGCAGCCCGAATCAAGTTATTGCTGTCTGCCCATCACAACTGCTGCACTAGTCTTGTACTGACTGATTTTGACAATCAAGTAATACCTGAGGTATTAGGAATCTGTACCGTGTCAATTGCAGGCGCGGATCCACGGGGGGGGGGCCGACGGGCCCCCCCCCCCCCCGAAAAAAATGGAAAGGAAAGGAAAGAAAAGGAAAGGAAGGAAAGGAAAGGAAAGGAAAGGAAAGGAAAAGGGAAGAAAGAAGGGCTAAAACACGAGTTAGGAGTGAACCCAGTGCCCTCACCTATCCGTATATAGGCCAAGCTCCCGCGGTTCAGCTGGACATGCGCCGAGCTTTGGGTTGTTTTCAGGTCAAAACTAGCCCTAATTCGTGTTTTAGGCCTATATATTATGATAGAAACAAAATGCCGATGATCTCTCTACACTAGGGCGTACAAGTTACAACGTTCAAAAGTATTTCAGGACTCGGTTAACTTCAGGTCCATCTGCCAAATCATCATGCTGTTACACAGTGTACAGGGTCCGCGGTATGGCGGGGCTTGAGCCCCCCCCCCTCTTATTTGAAAAAGTATTTTAAAGAGAAATAGAAAGAAACCAACCAAGGGCAAGTAGGTACCCCTTTCTCCCGGAAAGTGCCCTTTATTGTTGATGCCCCCCACACCCTTTGAATTACCTCATTTGCCCCTGGCCTGCTCAAACCTCCAAGCTTCCAGGGGTGCCGCCCCCTGGACCTTACGCCAATTTACGCTACGCTCTACCTGTTCATAAATACTTTAGCCCCCCCCCTACTTTGAAAAAACGTTCACCGGGGCCTGATGTGAGGTGTTTAAAGCTGCAGGCCGAATCAAGTTATCGCTGTCTGCCCATCACAACTGCTGCACTAGTCTTGTACTGACTGATTTTGACAATCAAGTAATACCTGAGGTATTAGGAATCTGTACCGTGTCAATTGTGTGTTGTCAACATTGTTCCAATTGAAGATCTTGTTTAGAAATGAAATAAAAAGGCCGCTGAATAAGCGGGGGGGGGGGGGGGGGGGGGGTGGTAAGAGGACATTAAAAAAAAAAATCGCCAAAGGGGGGAGGGGGGGGGTTTGTTTTAAAATACACACGTTAAAACAAAACTACCCCCCCCCCCCCTGCGTATACGCGCCTGCCTAGAGGTACCGGTGCCATGAATATCAGTGTCCTAAAGACTTTTTGTCACAACGAGGTACTATGCGGACTGCACACATATTCCCACTTTTTGTGTTTACAGTCTTTTCCTCCTATCATAAATTTATGCTGGAAAAAGTCACAGATTTTAAATGATATCCTGGCAAAAAGTATACACCAAATCGCACAAATTGAGTTTACAAATTCGATTTTTCTTCAGCTTTTCAGGGGGACACATCCCCCCTCAGACCCCCCCTGTCCGCGCAAGCGCGGAACGCGGCGCTGACGCGCCGCTCAATATTTTCTCACAAATTGGGCCCCCCCCTCGACGCTGGCTGGATCCGCCCCTGCGATAATGATTTATCGCAATATTCCAGATAGAATGAGAAGAGCATAAAAAAGAATATATAACACTAAGCGTGTATGAGCACAAGATTATATAAAGGTTTAACACATTTTTGGGTAAGAACTGGATCACACAGATGGACGATAATGATTTATTGCAATACTAAAGATAGGAGAATGAGAAGAGTACAACAAAAGAAAGAAGAATGTATGACACTAAGAGAGTATGAGCACAAAATTGTAAGAAGGTTTCACAAATGTTGGGGTAAGAACTGCATTAAACTTAAAGAAAAAGATGGACAATAATGATTCATTGCAATACTAAAGAAAGGGGAATGAGAAGAGCACAATAAAAGAAAAAGAATGTATGACACTAAGAGAGTATGAGCACAAAATTGTAAGAAGGATTTACAAATTTTGGGGTAAGAACTGCATTAAACTTAGGGAAAGAGATGGACAATAATGATTTATTACAATAGCTCAAGATAGGAGAATGAGTATGAGACCTAAATTGTATAAAGGTTTATCACATTTTGAGTAAGATTTATAGCTATGTACTGGTATAAACAGAAGAGGCAAATCAGGAGAGCATTTCTCTCTAAGGGGTCATGTATTCATCACGTACCTCCTTTTGCATTTGTTCGGCAGTCAACTGGTCTTGAATTTTCTTTTCTTTCTTCCTCTTCTGTCTCTTCTTCTCTCTAGCGATGTCCTTCTTCAGTTCTTCGGGATCCTTGCCAATATGCGTTGTATACCAAGACTACAAAACAAAAAGATTAACATAATTTGAATGCCGTGTATTATGGTATCTTAATGACATTGGATTGGTAGGCTCACTTTATCTGTATCGTAGTAGTACACTGTCATAGTATTGCCCTATTTGCGGTGTTCCGATTAAGAATTAAATCGCTAAACGACGGCAATAAGCAAGACATCTTGTCTAAATTTCTTCTCTCCACCAGGTGTTAAATAAAAGGATGATAATGGTGCCGAGGATAATGCTAGTGAATGACGGTATAATGCTACTAGTAGTAGTAGTATCATCACCATCCTCGTCATCATCTCCATCATCATCTTGATGGAAGACGAATAGCATTATTTCAAACTTGGGCGTTCCCACTTTCCTCAGCTGTAGGCAACCAGCCAGCGAGGTTAGAGACGCAGAAGATGACAATGAAAGATAATAATAATGATAATAAGAAGAAGACGAACAGCAAGAAGAAGAAGAAGAAAAATAAGAAAAAAAGAGGGAGGAGGAAAAGAATAATAATGATAATAATAAGAACACAAACAAGAAGAAGAAAAAGAAAACAAGAAGAAGAAGGAGGAGGAAAAGAAAAAGGAGGAGGAGGAGAATAAAAAGAAAAAAGAAAAAGAAGAAGAAGAAGAAGAAAGGGGAGAAGGAGGAGGAGTAGGAATAGTACAACAAGAAGAAGGAAAAGAATCAGATGAATAAGAAAAAGAAGAAAAAGAAGAAGAGATCAAGAAGACATACCTTGGGCATTCCTGCTTTCCTCATCATCCTTAGTTGCTCATTACTGATTTCACTCTCAGTCTCGGAGTAAGCAACCAGTGAGTGGTGTATGAGCGGCGGGAGTCTTTCAGGCTCGGGGTACACTGCGTTGTTTTGTAAGCGTGAGGTACTAGTCGGTTTCTTAGTCTTTGATTTTGTAGCGTGAGTGTCGACATGAGTGAATAGCTGATCATCCTATAAGAACAAAAGACAAGAGACTTTCTGTCCTAAAAATGGGCTTAAATGAAAAAAAATCAATCGGATTTGGGATGTTCCTTTAAAATATTACCATATCATTATGATCTGTTTCCTATATTATGTCTTCTTTAATTGGTCATTTCTCTGCTGTACTTAATTTGTAGTTATCATTTACATAATATTCTCCTTACACAATACTTTTTATGGCACCGAATCTCTTCCATGCCTTGAGCAGGAATGGACAGAAACGGAACTAAACCGGACGAATTTGAATTTGGTGGCCTCAATTTTTAACACCAAAGTATCTCCGATGGACGATAAATGTGGCGCCTCTCCACCTTGATTTCTGCATATTCTTTTTTGAAATACATAAGTATCCTGATTTAAGGAAAACCAAAGTGGGAGCAAGCCTTGCGCCTATTGTGCAACCTCTTCCCCTCCTTCCTCCTCGGATGGCTCTGCAAGGTCTCAAAATTTTCTGACAAGCATAACAACTAAAAGCTAACAAAACCAAAAAAAGAATAGGAAAGATTCTCAAACTGCTGCAGGATGAGGGGCACACATTTTAGCCCGAAGAGGGAATGGGTACATACCCCTTGTTTCGGCTCCCCTTATCTGGATCTGCCACAGTTTGATTTCGACTATATCATTTTCTTTAAGTTTGTATTTGGAACATATTATACCAATTACATAAATCATTGATAATTAAGTGATACTCTTTGTGGACATACTGAACAAAGTAATACATACATTGGCAGCATTCAGTGTATGTTATAACAGACCTTGTTTCTCTAATGTTTAAGTATTACATGGTACATACTATTTGTGAACATACTGAACAAAGTAATATATACATTGGCAGCATTCAGTGTATGTTATTACATACCTTGTTTCTCTAATGTTTAAGTACATGGTACATCAAAAACATAACTTCTTTTTCTTTTTAGAATAACTATATCATTAATGGAATCTTACCTCACCGCTGAAATAACCACGTTTGGAATACTCTCTCGTAGTTTCATGAGCCCTTTTGGTTTTCTTTCTCTTCTTGCGTTTTTGAGCTGCATCTTCAGTTAGTCTGAAAAGATGAAGGAAATTGATTAAATTTAAACATGGGATCATAACCTTTGGGACACATCAGGAAATGGAACAGCTCGCTATGGGATTTTTTTTTTTTTAACCATTAACTATACATTTTTGTTTTGAAGAGAGAAATGTACGTTTACCACCCATTAACGGGCTAACTACTCCCAAGCCATTTGGATTCAATTTGTCTGAAAACTTGTTTTTACATGTTTAGCGCTTTTCGTGCATGTGAGACATAATCACAACTGATCCTCTTTTGTCAAAGAACAATTTCTCTATGTTACATGTGTCATGTCTGCCATTTTTTTTCTGCACTCTTTTAAAATCGTATGTATGAGACAATGTTGTTATTTGGAGTGTGGAACAATAATAATAACAAATAAAAAAAGACCAACAACAACAAAACATAGCGGGAAAAGGGGGAGGAAGTGAGAGGGAGAAAAGACTAGGAAAATAGAGAAAAAAGAGAGAAAAAGAGGAAGAGGGACAGAGCAAGAGAAAAATATATAATTAGGGGGATCAGGGAAATGAGAACAGAAAGGAAAAATGAGAAAATAAGAGAAACGAAAGAGAGAGAGAGAGAGAGAGTAGATGGGGGAAAGAGAGATAGAATGAGCATGATAAACGGATACAGAATTGAAATTTTAAACTCATCTCTTTTAAATTTATACAATGGAAATATGAATGGAATAATATACCATTGAAAGAGAAATATGAATTAGAGGGGAAAATGTAGAAAAAGAAAAAGACAAGCATTGTATACATGGCGATGTGAACTTTAAAAGTAACAAACCTTGCACGATCTGCCTCGCGAGATGCACTTCCATTAACTTTGCTTCTCTTAGATGTTTTCTCGTTGAATACCGTCTCCATGACAACCGGCTTGGCCTTTGTTTCCTTCTCAAGTCGCATGAATCCCAGCTCCACTGATGTGGAACGATCCACTTTATTCTGAGGGGTGTAATGGATACTAAAAACATGAGTGCAATTTCGAGGTGAATCCATAGGGATTTCCATTCCGAATTGGACAACTTTGTTTAATCTGCAGCTTGACTAAGTGGGAACGAATCAATTTATTTTAAGGGGTAAAAAGGATACTAAACACATGAGTGGAATCGGGACTACGTGAAGCTCAGACATTTTCTATTCTTCATGGAGGAAAAAAAAATCCATGCCGCCTGCAGCTGTACTAACTGGAACGATCTACTTTCTTCTAAGGTGTGTAATGTATACGGAAAACATGAGAGCAACTCCGAGGTTAATCCACCGAGATTTCCCCATCTTGATTACATATTGACAAATCAATTCAATCTGACAGCTAGACTTATATCGAACGATTCGATTTGTTCCAAGGGTGTGTTTGAACGTGAATGCAATCAGAAGGTGAATCTTGAGACATTTTCCATTCTTCGCTGAGATAAATATATTCTGTATGCAGCTCCGTTCACAGGAACAATCCATTTTCTTCTAAGGGGAGTAATTGATATGCAAAACGTTAGAGCAACGTCGTGGTAAATCCTCCGGGAATTTCCATTCTCAATTAGATATGAAAAAAATCTATTCAATGCAGCAGCTCCACTTTACTGACTAGAACGATCCATTTTATATGCAGGGGTAGTTGATAATGTCTCCCACATGCGTAGTAGCAGTCGAAGATTGGAAAAGTTTATTTTATCTAGAGGGGGTAGTGGTCCTAACTACATATCCATTAATTCATTCCGTGCATTCCGAAGCAGTATTCGGAAAAGCGTGTAATTGCCAAGTTTCCATTTCCAATTAAGAGGATGTGTGCACTCTCCTCCGCTTATATCTCCTCCTTTGTTGCTTCAGAAAATCACCTCACAATCTGGGTGAAGGTAAGCGACCCAATATCTACTGGTAGTCATGTGACTTGAAGTTGAAGTCACGTGTTGGGGATAGATCACTTTTAATGCAGATCACAGTAGGCCTACTTTCGAAATAAATTATATTTTGAATGTGCTATTAGACAGAGAGTATTCACACTATAAAAGCAATTTACAACCAAGTTATGACATTAATTTTAATTTAATTCCATGTAAACGGGAGGAAAACTGATTAGAAACCTAGTTTAAAGGACACGTTGACTGAAATAAGGATAAAAACGCCTTACTGAAGTGTAATTGAATTATATTACAGAACAGTGCAATATAGTTAAGGAAACACCGTCATGTGAGCTAGAAAAAGAATAAAGTAAATGTATGAATATATCCTACATAAAAGAGCATGTCAGTTGTCAATCAAAGCTTAATGAATGTAGAGAAAGAGAATACCACTTGAAAAATGATAAAAATGAATATCAAAGTGCTAATAACACTTACATGTTAAAGTATTTCATTAGATCACAATATCTGAATATAATTTCAAATGGAATAAAATGGAATAAACGAAATTCTAAAAATCTGAAAGATTTCATGATGTTTACCAGCGTTTTGATCGCTGTCTTCTTGGACCAGCAGTAGTAATAGATGATGAGGAGGATGACGATGATGATGAGGAGAGCGATGAGGGCTATAAGGAGGTACCACCACCAGTCCAGACCGGTGGATGTGGCTGTTAAGAAGAGGGCCACTCCCGGAGAAACGACCTTGGCGAGAAGAACGTTTTGATACGTTTTACAATATTTGGTATTATTCTTTGCGTGTTTGTTTATTTGTGTACAGGGCCCCATTCTCACAAGCTTTGCTTATCTAATTGGGGTCCTTCCGATTTTGCTGTTAATTTTGTATGTATTGTTTACTCTGAATTTTAATGGAAAATAAATGGATTGAACATCAAATATAAGAATGATTTTTCCTTTGGGGGAAAACGAAGAGGCTTGCGTGCACATGAATACACTTCCACAACGACCAACGCATTATTCTTTACCTGCGCAGTCTATTTTGTTTTTGTCTTTATGTAATTATTATTTTCCAACATATTCTCTGTGAAATGTCTCTTCCTTCTCCTCACCACATAACCAGCTTGGGCTAAACTCGCTTGACAGAGATCACACTGCCACGTGACTATGTGCAAAGATCACAACTTCGACGGTCACTGACCGAATTCACAGGGGTTCGATACTAATACACAATGTTAAGAAGAATTACCAACTCCCCGTGAAACACATCTGTTGAAACCTCTATATTCGGATGCAGCAATGGTGCACTGTATATTTGGATGGTGATGAAAGCGAATGCGTTTTGGCATTTGACCACAGGTTGTTTTCACGTTGCCGTGCGCCTGTGTTTTAATTGAATTGATACCATCTTGCATGAAATGTTAACATAACAAAAATTACTTTTAGATACGATACTATGCGCGACCGTTATACAAAAATATAAACTACAAAGGTAACTTTTTTGAAAGTTAATGTATGATGAATACCTCATATCCTATGACATCCTGCAGCTCCTGCAGGCTGAACTGCTGATACGGAATCAAAGCTGTAGCTCCAGGAACCACACTGCCTTCATCAACGACATAGAAGACTATATCAACATTCTCCGCATTCGCCTGGGAACGATCAACTGATTCCAGCTATATCATACCAAAACATTCGAAAGGACACACACAATTATATATTAATTGCGTTGGGAATAATGTTATTCTTGTTTATTTATTTTTTGACTGATGTAATGAAAAGAATCCCATTGGTCAGAATTGGAAATGTTTAATCATGTTAACAGGACATCGATGAAAAACAGTTTTGCTGATTCCATTGTTTCTTTTTTATCCTGTATAAATATGTCAAATAAATGAATAAATAAATAAATTTCATAATGTATTGAAAAGTAATTGTACCGGAAAATATATAACGGTGTTATACATTTTGAGCAGAATGACATTAACTCCGAGCTTTAAAGACGTAATCGTCGATCCTTATCACAAGATTTAAAGACTAAAACTTTAGGACTGGCTAATCATTCGCTTCCGGTAATCAAAAGGAATAAAACGAACATCTACGAGGGAGCTGAAGATTACTCTACGGCATATCCAGGATTTTGAAATAGGGAGGATGCACCTCCTTATCTCCCTTCAAGATTTGCCATCGCTTCTATTATAACTTTCACTTCTAGATAACTTACAGCCACTTCAGTCGCGGAGCTTGGATCTGCAGCTCTCCTTCTCCGAATCAAATCATCCTCCAGAACGACATCATCATCCGGATACCCCATCCGTACATCCCGTCTATTCCTCGCTAAGTTGCTCTCTAACTCAGCAATCCCGTTAACGTAGAGGAACTCGAGATCGTTCCGCAGTTGCTTCTGGAATGTTGCATTGGTTTCGTCAAAGGCAGTATCGACTATCAGGGTCACCTTGAGCCAGTCGGTCTGGTCGGCGGGAGGTATGGTGTAGGGATAGTCTGGGGTTGTGGTCGGGGTAGGTATCACTGGGTGTGGTATGCTTCTCACCTAGAAAAAAAAGCGTACAAAAACAATCAGGGCCCTGTCTTACAAAGAGTTGATATTAATCTTGATACCAATCTCAATTTTGTACATAACAGATAGGAGACTGCAAACTTGCGATTGATTAGAGGACTTGCGATTTGTTTGGATCGATCGCAACTCTTTGTAAGACAGGGCCCATGCCATGTACTCAAAGCAATACATTTCCATAATTGGTACTGTTATGGAAGAGGGTATATTTTGCACAATGCTGATAAATTAATGAACTTGGGATGATATTGTTTGATCTTGGTTCTAAAAAAAGGGGTAAAGTTTCATGTTTTCTTTACATCGGATTTGTACACAGCAATGGAACATCTCAAGTCATCACAATTATACTGTGTAAAAGGGAGACCAAACAAGGGAACACAATTAATGAGGAAATTGTCCGTAATGAGGGAATTGTCATACTTCACATTCCACTCACATTTATTGATCATAATTATAGTTCAAACATGTATAACTCCCTTAATATTGTTCCAATTTATTTCACATTTTTGCCATTCTGTTTCTCCTTTTTTTCTGCTTTCATACAAATAAAGTTATCAAAAAGGTCGCCCTAAAAGATATTGAAAATTAGTAATAAGCTTATTTTTCACTTATTCTCTCTACTCACAGCGTAACCCAACTGAGCACTCATCTCTCCTTCAGTCAGGGTGTTGTAGGTGGCTGCAGCATCCGTCGCCATGACCAAGGTTTCATTCTCCATGACGTAAAAGGTCAAGGTAACTGTCTCCGGGTCCAAATCATCAGACCGCGACAGCGCCAATATCTGTCGAAGAAATTCCAGCGAAAGAAATTAAAAAATTAAAAAATTGATTTTTAGGAAGGTTATCGACAAAATATCCAGAAATTTTATACAAAAATCATCAATGTTTAGTAATGAAAAGTTAATATTTGATATTTAAAAAAAAACGAAAAAAATCCTTGTCAAATATATAGGTTTTTATAGAAAAGAACGAGTTTCAAAAGGTTGTGAAATAAAGGAATCTATCCTTATTTATATATAATTTAAAATTCAATTCATCAAACGCCATAAGGCAGGACAACAGAAATAAACACGGTGTCTGCAGAAGCTTCACATCTACTGCTTAAGATGTGGTAGGCCTATATCATTTCGAGATCAAAACTTATTACATAAAACAACAACATATGGGTAATTTTCCTGAATGCTTAAAATGGCCTTACATTCATAGACTATGCAGTACATTGAACAATTTCCTATGAAACCACAAATGACAACTCACCGGTACTTCGATATCATCCGACGGGTCAGCTTGCCTTTTTCTTCGAACTTTATTTTCCGTTCTGACTTGTATCCTGGGACTTGTTTTGCCTATCTGTTTCGAGACGAACATCCATTCTATTTCAGCAGAAGACTCTTTTGCCAATCCTTCAAATTGGGAATCCCCCTTCAATACGTACTGCTCTTGGAGTTCGAGGCGCTTTCTGACCCTAAGATGTCCTTCAGTTTGTTGCTTTCTGGTGAATATCCATTCCCGATCCGAAGAGTCTCCATATGGCTTGTCTGTTTCACTGTTACTACGTCTCCGCCGTTCAAAGATATTACTTTCCCCTTCAATGTACAGGACTTCGAGACTGTTAGAGAGTGCCTCAGAGAAGTCGTCAGCAGTAATGTCTTCAGATGTAGGAACCTTGATATCCATCATCAGTTGGAACTCTAGAGGTACCTCAATAGGTGATTCAGTAGCTGTGGTAATAGAAGGATTTGTAGGTGGGATACTTGGTGTGACCATCTGAGAACTTGTCGACAGGATCATCGAAGTGGTTTCTTGAGGTGCCACGCTGGACAACAGAAACACCTCACTTGATGAAAAGGAAAAGATGAGCGTAGGTGTCAGTTCTGAGAATAATGTAGATGTAGTTTTTTCGGAAGGGTACAGACTGGATGTGGTAAATGACGGCAAAGAAGTCAATGGTGGTGTCCCCGACAGTGTTGATAAGAATCCGCTTGATTCGCTCTTCAAAGAATCACTTGGACTCGTGATAAGAAGGGTTGATGTAGAAGCGTCAGAGGACACTACCGGAGAACCCAAACTGACTGTATCTGTTACCACGTGGCTTATTACAACTGATGACTCTATCGCTGCGTAAGAACTTGATGGAACTGTCGAAATATATGTTTCTGATGCAGAAGTGGTTGGGCCAATCATGGTTGATATTAAATAATCGGTTGTCTGTACAGGGGTCACTGTTATAAAGGGCGGTATAAACATAGAGCTGTAGCTGCCTGTCAAGGGGGTAGTAGCATTAGTATCAATGCTTGATATGATAGGGCTTCCTGAAGGCATTGTCCTCGATATGGTTTCGTATACTTCACTTGTTGGTGTGATAATGGACAATGTTTCTAGGAAAAGAGAACTATCCATCAATGTTTCAACAGCTGTCCTCATTGACGTGGCACCTACAGCAGTTGACGGACTTGGCATTATGTCAATAGATGATGTCCCAATAGCCATTGTACTAAACGGTGGGACAATGAAGTCGGTTGTTGCGGTCGAAACAGTTTCATAGACGTCTGTTGTAGACACTTCGGGCATTCGACTTGAAGGAGTCTGGACGATTGATGAGACCGACGAGGCACTCGATGAATACTCAATTATAGTTGTTGAAGGTATGACCAAGGAGTCAGTTATAATCGTGTCCTGCACGGTTGAATATATAAGTGTGTCCAGGCTTGTTATTTGAAGAGAATCTGTTGATGACAGGAGTTGGATACTTTCTGAAGCACTGGACTCTACGAATTGGGTTGATATTTTTTCAAATGTTCCAGTAAGAGATGATGGTTCAATTGTATCACTGCCTGACACAACTAGAGTGAGGTAGTCCCCTGTACTTGATATTAGCACAGGGAATGTGTCACTGATGTCTACAGAAACTATTTGAGATATTAGTAAAGTTTCTGTGAGATAATCAGATGACATGTAGCGTGACGACAGCTGACTGACAGAATAAGACATTTCAGAGTGTTCTGTCATCAAAGATGACAAATCCTCAGAGCTTCTGCTGGGAAACGAGCTTTCCAACTCTAACGTGGTGTAAATGGGAATGAATGACGTGTCAAGATATGGAGTTTCAGTAAATGAAGGCAGTATTGGTGTAAAGAATGGCAAACTCGGCAAAACGCTTGATGCGAATGAGGGAGTTGATGGAGGAGGGTAATATTCTGAAGAGGGCGATATGAAGGATGCATCAGTGATGGTATCACTCACTAAAATGGTGCTTAAATCTATAACGGTGCTGTAAAGGAACGATGGTGCAAGTGATACCAAAGAAGTGGTTCCAATCTCGCTACTGAACATCACCGTCGAATCAGTAATAGAGGATCCATCAGTGATAGTATCACTAACTAGAATGGTGCTTAAATCCATAACGGTGCTATATAGGAACGATGGTGCAAGTGATACCAAAGAAGTGGTACCAATCTCACTACTGAAAATCACCGTCGAATCAGCAATGGAGGATGCATCATTGATAGTATCACTAACTAGAATGGTGCTTAAATCTATAACGGTGCTGTATAGGGGAGATGGTGTCAGTGGTTCCAAAGAAGTGGTTCTAATCTCGCTACTGAACATCACCGTAGAATCAATAATGGAGGATGCATCAGTGATAGTATCACTAACTAGAATGGTGCTTAAATCCATAACGGTGCTATATAGGAACGATGGTGCAAGTGATACCAAAGAAGTGGTTCCAATCTCGCTACTGAAAATCACCGTCGATTCAGCAATGGATGATGCATCAGTGATAGTGTCGCTAACTAGAATGGTGCTTAAATCTATAACGGTGCTGTATAGGGGAGATGGTGTAAGTGGTTCCAAAGAAGCGGTTCCAATCTCGCTACTGAACATCACCGTCGAATCAATAATGGAGGATGCATCAGTGATAGTATCACTAACTAGAATGGTGCTTAAATCCATAACGGTGCTGTATAGGGGCGATGGTGTAAGTGGTTCCAAAGAAAGGGTTCCACTCTCACTACTGAACATCGCCGTCGAATCAGGAATGGAGGATGCATCAGTGATAATATCACTAACTAGAATGGTGCTGTAATCTACAACGGTGCTGTATAGGAGCGATGGTCTAACGGATTCCAAAGAAGGGGTTCCAATCTCACTACTGAACATCGCCGTCGAATCAGAAATGACCGGTCTATCTGACGTTGCAGGATGAACACTGGGCATGCTGGGAGTAATAGGCTTTACTGAAGACGTCTCTACCACTGTGAACAAAACCGATGATATCTCATAGCTTACGACGCTGGTGTCTTTTTGAAGAACTGTCGTTTCCATGAATACGGAGGACAAAGGTGGCACCTCTTCACTCATTGTCAATACGAGCGTTGACTCTGTTTGAAGACCCGGTTGGCTTAATGTCGGGAAAAGTGTACTGACTTGATATTCCTCGCTACCACCAGTACTAAGCGTGCGACTGTCATATACATCTGTAGTTATATACTCAAACACTTCTGTGGAGATGATCTCATAGACGTCAGTCCATGATATGTCAGTGATTGTTGACATCACTTGAGTGGCATCTGGAACTACTGTGGATCTGGAGAACTCTGAATATGATGTCTCTATTGATGGTGCCAAGCTGGTGAAAATATCTGACATTTGCGTTTCGTAAACACTAGAAAAAATAGTCTCCGGCAGAAGCGATTGATCTAATAATGTACTCAGGGCGGTGAATTCTGGAGTCATAGTAGTATAGGTGATTACAGGCCTTAAGGTCGTGGGCAAGATGTCAGAACTAGGGTATAAGACATCCGATGTTTCCACGAAATAGGATGTATAAATAAGAGTTTCAAGGGACTCCGTTTTACTAGAAACAGCACTTTGAACATTACTATCACGTGAATAAGACGGTGACGGAGCAACGGTTGTTTCTGGCTGTGAAATTGTGCTAAGGATAGGGTAATCTGTAAAGAAAACATCACTTGATCGTTGGCTAATTAAGGATGTGACGTCAGAGCTGGGCGCTATTTCGGAGATGGCAGGAGTGGGATACATACTGAATTCAGTTGTTAATATCACGGTCTCGAAGACAAATGACTCTTCTATTGAATAATCTAATGACAGGGTGCTAGTTGGGACTATCACCGATGAGCCACTTTCAATCGTAGAACAGAGGGGTGGAGGCAAGGATGGTGGAGGACTTGTACACGTGCAGGTTGGAGGACTACAACACGTGCAGGATGAAGGAAATGGCGTGGACATCTCTGGTTGAACTGTTGACTCAGGGCCGGGTAAACGAGATGGAGAATGGAATATTGTGGAGTAAATAACTTCAGTGCCCGAGGTTATGGTCTCATACACCAACGATTGCAAAGATAGGTCATCAGAGGATTGTATTGACTGATGGGTAGAAGGAAAACTGGGGGGAAATGAATCGATTGTTGTAGAACTTCTCATCAAGTCATCTGAAACGGCTATATCACTTGTGATTAAGTCTACAACAGTACTATACAGCATTGAGTTAGCTGTAGGTGGTACTGCAATACTTTCCTCACTGGTACCTAACGTTGATTTGAAGTTTGATTCTGGTTGCGATGTCACTGGTGAAGGGAGAATTGTTTGGAAGGGCAAAGTACTTTCCACGGTCACTGTTTCGAAGAAAGACAAGGTGTCAAACACACTTTGGCTTATTCCATCCACGAACGAGGTGGAGATGCTGAAATCGGGAGATCCTCCGGAAAAAGTAAAGGTATCTGATGCCATTATTTTCTCACTCGATATCACTAACGTCTCCAAGACTTCAGAAGTGACCCATGAAATCTCCGAGTCCCATTCCAGCCTGCTCGAAGATATTATTGTAGAAATACTTCTTGGTACGCTGTTCTCTGATGTTAACGATGGTGTTGGTGTGTGTCCCTCAAAAAGGGTTGACATCTCAGAGCCAACTAATCGCGTTGAGTGAGTCTGTGCATGTGTTATTCCTGAATTTATAGTAGAAAATATTTCAGAAGTGATTTCTTCAGTCCCGAAGATGACAGAAGGGATGGTGCTAGACTGTATCGATGGAGATCCTCTGGAAAAGGCAAAGGTATCCGATGCTATTGGTGTCTCACTGGATATCACTAACGTCTCCAAGACTTCAGAAGTGAGCCATGAAATCTCCGAGTCCCATTCCCGTCTGCTTGAAGATATCACTGGAAAAAAACTGTTCCCTGATGTTAACGTTGGTGTTGGTGTGAGTCCCTCAAATATGGTTGACATCTCAGAGCCAACTAATCGCGTTGAGTGAGTCTGTTCAGGTGTTATTCCAGAATTTATAGTAAAAAATATTTCAGAAGAGATTTCTTCAGTCCCGAAGAGGACAGAAGGGATGGTGCTGGACTGTATCGATGGAGATCCTCTGGAAAAAGCAAAGGTATCCGATGCTATTGGTGTCTCACTGGATATCACTAATGTCTCCATGACTTCAGAAGTGAGCCATGAAATATCCGTGTCCCATTCCCGTCTGCTTGAAGATATCACTGGAGAAAAACTGTTCTCTGATGTTAACGATGGTGTTGGTGTGAGTTCTTCAACGAGGGTTGACATCTCAGAGCCAACTAATCGCGTTGAGTGAGTCTGTGCAGGTGTTATTTCAAAATTTATAGTAGAAAATATTTCAGAAGAGATTTCTTCAGTCCCGAAGATGACAGAAGGGATGGTGCTGGACTGTATCGATGGAGATCCTCTGGAAAAAGCAAAGGTATCCGATGCTATTGGTGTCTCACTGGATATCACTAATGTCTCCATGACTTCAGAAGTGAGCCATGAAATCTCCGTGTCCCATTCCCGTCTGCTTGAAGATATCATTGTAGAAATACTTCTTGGCACGCTGTTCTCTGGTATTAACGATGGTGTTGGTGTGTGTTCCTCAAAGAGGGTTGACATCTCAGAGCCAACTAATTGCGTTGAGAGAGTCTGTGCAGGTGTTATTTCAAGATTTACAGTAGAAAATATTTCAGAAGTGATTCCTTCAGTGAAAATGACAGAAGGGACGGTGCTGGACTGTATCGATGGAACCACAATCGTAGATGTAGGAATAGAACTCAACATTGGCCGACTTGAAGGAAAACCGAATGAAGGAGAAATCCAAGAAGTATAGACCATATCACTTGTAATAACTGCTGTAACTGTTTCTATTACATTAGTAGATATGTATCCAACAGACTTTGAATTGTCCGACGATGAAATCGATTTCGTTGCTTCATCGGAAGCTAGAAGATCACTTGTTTCAGTGAGATACATTATTGATGACAGCAGTACGGTGCTTGAAGGTGTAATTTCGCTCTCAGGGGCAACGCTCGATTGCAAAGATACACCTTGCACTGTAGACACTGACTGTGGAAGTGCAGGGGTTGTTGATAGACCTCTGCTGTCAGACTTGGGTTCTTCTGAAGGGGTTGTCAGCAAAGTCACAACGATGTCACTTGTGACTATCAATGTCTCATCGGGTAGAGGTGGGGTCGAAAAATAGCCTTCGGAAAATGTCTCTGTAACAGGCATGTTGGCAGACGAAGGTTGCAAACTATCTGGAAGACTTAGAAATAGAGTAGATGGCACCACTGTCTTTGTTCTACTAGGCAAGATTGTTCTAGCACTTTCTGGAAGATCTGTCTGTGGCCTGTCCTGTGATATATCAAGGACAGTACTCACGAGTGTTTCCTTCACAACACTCCATTCTGTTATGAAATCTGTTCTTTGGCTAAGCAATAAAGAGCTTGGTTGCAAGGTGCTCTCAAAAGATGAATGACTCCTCGTCAATAGACTATCAATAGGTGATGTTAATGAAACAATTTCAGAAGCTACTGTCACGTCCACACTCTTGTTGTCCTCAGGGTTTTGATACACAGTTGTGGTGTATTGTTCCATGCCAGCTGCTGTACTGGTGGCCCATATGTCACTTGGTGTGAACACACCAGTAAATCCTTCTGCAGTGCTGAATATCGGTAAACTCGGTTGGAGTTGGAATGACGTTTCTACACGAACACTACTTTCGGGTTCTTCAGAAACAGTTGAAATGTAAGACTCTGTGAAGACGGCCGTAGTGGTTGCTAAGATTTCAGATAGCGCAGAGACGTCTACTGGTTGGCTAGTGAACCTTGGAACCTGGTCTAGTGGTGTGGTTGGTGATAGGGAGCCCTCTAGAGGCAGAGGTAAAGATGCTGAAGATGCCACAAGTTTAGTTGGTATCTGTAACCAAGCACAAAACACAACATATTCCCATTTCTTCTGATATCACACAATGTATTGTACAAATCATAAAGTCCACTTGCTTCATTTCAAAACGCAGTCAACAGAATGAATGAGGAATACAAAAAAAATATTCATTATTTTCTTTAGCATTACATGATCATAATTCCTCATTTAATTTGCTTTCCTTTGTCAGCTGAAGGTAAAGTGAACTTAAGGTAATGGTTTATTACAAACTTCAATCGCTGCAACATGGCTGAATTGCAAAACTTTGTACAGCATAGATACCTAAACTGGCTATTGTTCACAATTGTACGTTATAAACCCCACAAATAAACATCACCATGATCAATCATTCTCACATTATCAAATTTGATAATAAATCGAAGACAAAAATTGATTAACTTTTCAGATTAAATCCGACATGCATATAAAAGGGAGATGTGGGTTGGTCTAGCGGCACCTTTCATTGGTCAGCTCTCTGTCCTCGCCTAAAAAACTTGCTCAGGCGACCCCAGTTCGATAACATTTTTCGAATGGTGATGTTAAAGGTTGGTCCCAAAACGTAAATGATCATATCTGACTGATACATGTTTGTAAAAACCCAACTACGCACACATTAAATTCATCAACGCCACATGAAGTTAAAGCATAGACTTTGAGTGGAGTAATTACGTAGGACCTCTAAACCATCGACTCGTAATAGTAATAGTAGGCGCACACTTCCTCATTCGGATATGATCAAGGCGCTGCAGCGGCTTGTGTGGTACCTTTAAATACTTGCCGTATAAAACATTGTCCCTTTAATTGTGTAAACGGTTTGAATTGTACCACCCCTCCTTTAAAAAAAAGTCAAGAATAAGGTCCTGCATAATACAATGAATATCTAGGAATTGGTCATCTCGTTATACATAAACACATACTGTTTTGGTGTTCCAGTCCTCTGTCATTGCTACTGTTACGTCAGAGGTGACGACGATCGTGGTCTCAAAGCTCACGTCACCTAAGAACATGAAGAATAGAATGAACAGACTAATATGTAATGTGGTGAAAATGTAAGTAAATTTTCATTTACATGGTCATTCTTTAAATAAAAGTTTGTAAAAAAAAGAATTTATGATAATTGTAAAGCAGCCTTTTAAAGTGCGGTAACTAATTGTCCTTTTTGCTGTCTGTCTCTATGTCTCTCTGTCTTTCTCTCTCTCTCTGTCTCTGTCTCTCTGTTTCTCTGTTTCTCTCTGTCACTCTCTGTCTCTCTGTGTCTCTCTCACTATCTCACCCTCTCTCTCTCTCTTTCTATCTCTTTCTTTCTCACTCTCTCGTTCTACTTCTCTCTATTTCTCTTTTTCTGCTCCATCCCTACTCCTTTCTCAATACTCCCCCCTTTTGCATGCCCTCTCATCACTCTCCATACAGTTCTATTCCCCCTTTTTTCTCGTTCCCTCTCTCTCTCTCTGTCTCTCTCTGTCTCTCTCTCTGTCTCTCTCTCTGTATCCCCCCTCTCTCTCTACCTATCTTTCTACCTGTATCACTGTTTCACTTTCTCCAGTCTCTTTCCATGCAAGGATTGACATATGTCTCCCTAAAAATCTGATTGATGGGACACAGCTGGTAATAACATTTCACATCATGCCTGAGTAGTAACACATTTCACGATATCACAATAATTTATGAGTCTTGGTCAAATATTCTTTTAAGCACTTCGGTAAATGTTGACCGATTACCAATTAACTGCAATTGATCGCAACTTTATAGCTATCCAAACGTTTCATGCACTGACACAAAACAGATAGCTTTATTTCTCTCTATACCCCCATTTGGCTACTATATACTGCACAAAGTTAAACATTAAACCTGAGCTATTAACAAAATGACAAGACTTAATTCGACATGAAATACACGAATGCAAACATGATTAACAAATAATATTAAGCTCTTTATAACATTTTCTAATACAATTATTTACAATCTTTTCTAAAAAATGTATCTACAGTTTTTTTTTAATTCCTTGCAACAAGTTTTTATTTTTGTTTGCAACTCTGTTAACTCTTTTAAAGACTTTAATTCTTTACTAATTCTTTGTTATAGTATGTGAGGATTGACAAATACTGATTTGTGGTCTTTAAATCCTGTAATTCTTTTAAAAAAAATTGACTTCTTTCCAATTATTCGCTTCTTTTCAATATTTTCCAGTTAGAATTGAAAAAATCCTTTGAGTCAATGCAATCGAACATCTGGCGTGAACTAAATAAAGCACACAGCAAAAAAGACCCCCAAATACGCAGTCTTCTGGATTTGTGGTATAATATTATTGCTCGTGATTTTCACGCACAATCAATGGCATTAACAGATGACTTGCAATAAAGTACTAGTAGTTAACGAAACGGGAGGTAATTTTATAGTGTAATGTAAAACGCACTACCTGCAGGGGCGGATCTAGCTTTTTGCTAAGGGGGGGGGGGGGTGACCAAAATAATGACGATGCGGAGCATCGTCCACTAGCCGCGAAGCGGCGAGCCGATTTTTTTGGGGGTGTTTATTTGAACCCCGTAAGTGATGTTTTCCTGGCATCTATTAACACAATGGAGACCATAAAAAGCAGTGCATGATAACGTCTTTTTAAATCAAGTAACAGTTTAATACACAGTTATATCCAGAGTTATCATGTGTTTGGTCAAGTTACCAGATGAGTTGAATATCTTCTCACAATATTTGCACTTGAAAGGGTTTCTCTCCAGCGTGCGTTCTTTTTTCTTTCTTTTTTTCTTTCTTTTTTTTCTTTTTTCCCCCCCCCTTTTTTTTTTTTTTTTCTGGGCCGCCCAAGGGGGGGGGGGGGGGTTTAAACCCCCTAAACCCCCCATGTAGATCCGCGCCTGACCTGCTATTCAAACGTTTTCAAGCACGCGTGAGCAAAAAACAATACGTGGGAAACAGTCAATGGTGCATTATGACAAATAACCAATGAGTTAGATTTTACCACAGCGATGTAGACAAATCTAAACTTAAACTTGAGAAGAACATATAGGCCTAATAGTAAAAGGTGATAATATATGATAGATGCCCAATAAACAGAACACTAAAAAGTAACCTCTTTTGGGAGTGTATTTTAAGTGATTTTAAAGTATAGTGCCTTTTGAACTAGATTTAAACGTTATCGACACGTGCCTTCATTTAAACAAAAAAGGTACTCCTGTTTACGTTTTCATCTAACCTAAAAACCACCAGTTTATCACGCGACTGGAGTAACGTGATTCCACTTACCTCTGTAAATCAAGTGTTTATGACCAAATAACCACTTGACCAAGCAACGAGTTTTTTGTCCGTTAACCGATGGTGGCGATAAATACGTAATTATTTGGTCTTGTAAGCACCTTTATTGATTGGTTTCACAGGTTATCCGAGGTTGATGGTAATAATCACGTTTCTTACACCGGCTAATCGTCTTATTGTTCTGTCCGTGAATATCTGGTTATATTAAATTAGTAATTCTGAGGTGTCTTACACACCTATTTAAATGGTAGTCAAAGTTGCCATAAGTTCCGCGGTGATGATCTCGTGACTCAAACGGAATATTAATCTAAGCTGGGCATACGTGACTTTTAGGTGTGAACAATTAGTCATTATTAGGTGTCTTAAAACACCTTTTTAAATGATTTCAAAATTACCATAACTTTCTTGGTGATGATCACGTAGTTAAAACTGATTACTAAATGTAAGCTGTGAATCCGTGATATTTGGGTGTGAAAAATTAGTAATTATTAGGTGTCTTAAAACACCTATTTAAATGGTAGTCAAAGTTGCCATAAGTTCCGCGGTGATGATCTCATGACTCAAACGGAATATCAATCTAAGCTGGGCGTACGTGACTTTTAGGTGTGAACAATTAGTCATTATTAGGTGTCTTAAAACACCTATTTAAATGGTAGTCAAAGCTGCCATAAGTTCCGCGGTGATGATCTCTTGACTCAAACGGAATATCAATCTAAGCTGGGCGTACGTGACTTTTAGGTGTGAACAATTAGTCATTATTAGGTGTCTTAAAACACCTATTTAAATGGTAGTCAAAGTTGCCATAAGTTCCGCGGTGATGATCTCGTGACTCAAACGGAATATTAATCTAAGCGGGGCATACGTGACTTTTAGGTGTGAACAATAAGTCATTATTAGGTGTCTTAAAACACCTATTTAAATGGTAGTCAAAGTTGCCATAAGTTCCGCGGTGATGATCTCGTGACTCAAACGGATTCATAATCTAAGCTGGGTATTCCGTGTTTTCCAGGTGTGAAAATTAGTTATTCTTGGGTGTCTTGATGGTTTCACAGTTACCATTTAAGTTCCGTGGTGATAATCCCGTGACTGTTGGCATATTTCTATGTTGACCAGTTGATAACTGACTGTTGGCATATTTTCATTGCACCAGTTGATAACTGGAGAGTGCATATTTCCAGTTGCACCAGTTGATGACTGAGTGTTGGCATATTTCGAGTTGAACCAGCTGACATCAATTAATTTGCATATTGAATATGGGGTGCGTGCAGATCTATGTTTTTTAAACAATTTATCTGAATTTACAGCATATTTCTTAATTACTGATGATTTGGTTATATGCAATTCATTTCGAAAATACTACAAATATAAATTACCAGTTATTAGGACATTTCGCTACTTCGTATAAATTACATTTAGTTAAACATGAATAAGGGAAACATTAACTATGAACTAAAATACTTTCAATAAAGTACAAGTATACGAAAAATTTTCGATTAATCTAATATGTAAGTCTACTTATTACCAATGCCCTTACATTGGAAATACAGACGTACCAGTATTGAAGTATTGTTGCTGTTCAACTGGTTGGAAGTTTTACCAAAATGGTTCTAATGGCTCAGCTAGACCAGTTGAATTATAACTGGCCTGGATCAACTGGATCATTTAGCCCATTTCAATTTCCAGGGTTACCAGTTGGCATTACAATAATGGTTCATGAACTGGACCAGTTGCAACTAGCTTTCTCTTCTGGGATGTTTGCACCCCCCCCCCCCTCCCCCAACCCCCTCTAATCCCAAACTGCTCTCGGCGCACCTGGACGTAATTATGGAAGATCCAAGACACGATGTTCAGAATGTTTACGGGATGAGAACGTCATTATTTGGGTTCATTTATTGTGTAACATTTGCGTAATTATTGGGTT
>JAVYIG010001854.1:290000-291989 GCA_035222895.1 Strongylocentrotus droebachiensis
CTTTCTTTCTTTCTGTCTATCTTTCTGTCTGTCTCTCTCTCTCTCTCTTTCTCCCTCCCCTCACTCTCTTTCTCCTCCCCCTCTCTCTCTCTACCCCTCTCTCTCCCCGTCTTCTCCCCCTCTCCCTCTCTCTCTCTCCCTCTCTCCCCCTCTTTCCCTCTCTCTCCCACTCCAGAGAGTTATTCCTGACATTTCACTCTCAAGGACCGAGTTACGCTCCTTATAGCCGCCTCTCTAATTTATTTCAGACTCAGTCGTATTGGCCCAATTAGGGCCTCAACATGATGGTGTATTAGCCTACACTGGCTACTGTGTAGTGTCTTTACACGAGCAATTACTTATACTTACTTGAGACTTTTGCCATACTGAGCACATTCGATAGCAAGCTCGATTTCACCAGTGTCAACTTGCATTTTGCAGAAAAGTGAACAGCAATCTTGTTTTATGTTTAAACTCACATTTCCCTGATAATAATCTTATCTTCTTAGAAATGCAATGAAGAACTTCGACACGCCAAAAAGCTATATGTCCGCGGACAAGGGATATTATATATTTTTAAAATATTACTTCGATTTCGGGATCACGCTAGGAGCGTATCTGCGAACCTATACCACGTGTATAGGAAGCTAGTAATGTCAACCATTAAATATTTAGTTACCACACTCCGCATCGCTCTCCTTCTTAAATCGCCATCACCATCATCATTCATCGTCATTATAACCATTATCATCATTCTCCTCATCCTCACAGACCTCACTTTATCATCATCATTATCACCATCATCATCGTCATAATCATCATCATCAATCTTATTCTCATCCTCATACTGCTCCTCACCATTATCACCATTACTGTCATCACCACCATGATCACTATCATCACTATCACCATCATTCATCATCACCATCACCATCATCATTGTAATCATTCATCCTCATCGTCATCAATCTCATCCCTATTATCACCATAATCACCATCACCATCACCATCACCATCACCATCACCATCACCATCATCATCATTACCATCACCTTCATTCATCATCATCATCATTCACCATCACCATCACCATCATCATCATCATCATCACCATCACCATCATTCATCATCACCTTCATTCATCATCACCACCATCACCATCACCATCATTCATCATTCATCATCATCATCACCACCATCATCTCCATCACCCTCATTCATCTTCATCATCACCATCCCCATCCTCCTCATCACCATTACTGTAATCGTCATCGTCATCATAATCAATTTCATCCTCATTATCACCATCAGTCACCATTACCAGGTATCATCATCAATCATCACCATTATTCGTCTTCATCATCGCCATCACCATAGTTCATCATCACCATCATCATCACCATCATCATCATCATCACCATCCTTGTCATCATCATCACCATCCTTGTCATCATCATCACCATCATCATCATCATCATCATCACCATCCTTGTCATCATCATCAAACTCATCCTCGTTATCCCCATCACCATCATCGGCATCATCACCATCACCACCACTACCGTCATCATCACAATTAACACTACCATCACCATCATCATCACCATCATCACTATCATCATCATCATCCTCATCATCACCATCAGCATCATCATCATCACCATCGTCATCATCACCACTATTATCACCGACATCTTGACGTCACCGTCATTATAATCCTTCATTATCGATGATCATCATCATTGTTTATCATGATATCAACCATCTACGATCAGCATCCCTCCCTCCCTTCTTACCTCCCGTCTTGCTGCAGAAGCCGCACAAAATCAGCAATACGATGAACCAGATTCGCACACCACCGGACCGTTGACCTCCTCCCCAGCCACCACTCCCCCGTAGCTGCACCATGGTTTCCCCGCTCAAAGCGCAGACTCTGACAGACGAACCGCGCAGCAGATCAGCAGGTGGCGATCATATCACAGGCGCAGCTCCTCGATCTCTCCCGATCTC